>LHCL01000053.1:0-217018 GCA_001305275.1 Talaromyces verruculosus | reverse complement strand
TTTCATTATTATGTGGTGTTGTAAAGCTTCAAGATTTCTTATAGAGTAATTCGTCAAAACTGTGGTTCAGGTGGTTTTGTGTTCCAGGCGGTGAAGGACGGTAGTCTATTGAACTTAGAGAGTTTAGGAGATAGTAGAAACCGCAAACATAGGGTTTCTTCGATTTGCTAGGAAATTTGTACGGGAAAAATAACAGATACGTAAAGACTTTTTTTTTATACAGGCGGGAATAGAAATCCGGGTAGGATTAGTAAATTTTAGCTAGACTTAAAGGAAGTCGTAACTGAGCTATGTTCAGCCTCGGACTTGTGGAGTTAGGGCTAATTCTGGGTGACTCGGATAGCAGAGACGGCAGTTGTGGAGTGGCTCGGCCAACCTACCCCGGATTGCCTAGGCATCTTAAGGATTCGGGGTAGGCGTTAAACCCGGTCTACTCTCTAGTACTGGATTTATCGAAATTAATTCCAACTTTCAAATCATTCTTCACGTCCACCGTGACCAACCTTCCATCTTGGCCGGGTTTGATCGGGTTTGATTATAAGGGGGCTCATTGTATGGCGAATGGCCCCGCTATTCAGAAACTTTTTGGTTGCCGGATGAATCTACTGCAATGGCCAGTGGCAAAGACCGTAAGGGGCGGTCTAGGTGATGGTTGTTGACCAATAACTACATGATAGGGACCGGAACTGATTGAAGTTTGTCGCTTCCCAGCTGTTTATTGCATAGCACTTGTTTTTGAACGATTATCAAGGCAGATTCCGGGGTACCATGATGGAAAGACCTCTCGGAGGTCTATCCTGAGACAAGGCCGGAAAGACTTTCGAACTCAACGGCGGCATCGGAACCACTCTCGATGACAAAAGCAAATTCTCGACTTCCAAAATAGTCAAATCCATCCCAGCGATATCCTTATATTCCGCATCGGATGGCTAGATTGGATAAGACATGTGATCCGAAGACCAGGCATAAGCAATTATGCGTAGACTGTCCGCCTGGGCAGTGTCACTTCATAGGCCTCTTTCAGGAATCCCGCTTTGTAGAGTGGCTTTGGGATAATCAGATCACCGCAGTGGCTGGAGATCAGCCGGCATTTGAATGTAAGCCTCCTCCAAATGAAGGGTTGGGCTGGCTTCGTGAGCATTTGTTGGCGGCTTTGGGCTGCCCGATTGGAGAGCTGTGGGATACGGAATCTTTGGTGAAGGCATGTCAGGCGAGAGGCAGCTATGCTTTTTTCTTTGCGTCATGTCCACTGACAATAAGCGGAGGTGCTGCCAGCATTGCGAATGCGGTTGCGATACTATAGTCCTTTAAATTGAAACTAGGTAGAGAGCGTTGTCAGATATCCGTAGACTTATTATACATTAGACTTTTTGCCGTACTGCCTATAAGATTTATGGAGGGATGTCTCTGTTAAGAAACGGGGAAACTAAGATGCCATTGGCCATATCTTTTCGAAAAAATCTAAATTATCTTTCCCGGCAACAGCGTGCCCACAATTCCGCAGTTTAGACTCGAAGCCGCCCCGGAGTCTCTGGGGTTTCCGGTGGGGACGGCTAATCCACTGCATGACCAGTGATCCGAGACCTCATCTCATAAATTTTGACCGTTAATTACTTTTTGACTTTTCACCACCCTTTACTCATAGATTTATTCGACTACAGGGCTGTAGGTATTCACCATGTCGCTCAAACGCAAATTATCCGAGTATGATTTGGCTGTTAGAGACAATCTGACACGGATGCCTTTCGATCGAAGCTTACTGTTCCCCACCTCAGAAAGGACTCCCGAAGAGCACATAGATGCGTCTTTGAGTTCAAACAACGTTCATACTCAAGGCAGTCATCTAATTAAATCTTCGTCATGGCGATTGATGGGCGACAGGGCCATTCCTGCATCACTCCCATTAGCCAACATGATCAGCACCATCCAGGAACTCATCGACCCGGACTTCGATCCGGTAATGGAGGACGTCGACATGGACGACGCATGCCAATTTCTAAAAGCTATACCATCTCATATCGCACCAGATGATGTCGAATATCTTCGCTCTAAGAATGCGCTTACAGTCCCCGAGCCTCCGCTGCTAAATGAGCTGCTGAGAGCTTATTTTCAATGGAGCTACAATTTCATGCCAGTCCTGAATATACAGGATTTCTTGCCAGCGATTGTCAACAATGATCCGGATGCGAATATCAGTCTTTTCCTGCTTCAAGCTGTTATGTTTGCTGGATCAGCCTTTGCGAATATAGATCATCTCAGAGCTGCGGGCTTTCAGACCCGAAGGGAGGCTCGAAACGAATTCTTCACGCGTGCGAGGGTCAGTACAAAATAGAACAATCTTTTATAGAGCCATAAAGAACTGACAGTAATAACTAGCTATTGTATCATCTGGAATACGAAGATGATCCTATCTGTCTCCTTCAGGCGAGTCTGTTATTGACATATAACAATGAACGAGACAACAGCATGCAGAACGACATGTGGTTCTGGGTTGGCCTCTGCAACACACAGGCACAATCTATGGGACTACATCGTGATGCATCCAACTTGGACATGGACCCTGCCAAACAACGACTACGAAGACGTCTTTGGTGGTGTCTTTTTGCTCGAGATCGAATGGTCGCTCTCGCTCTCCGACAACCAACACAGGTCAATGAGGCAACTAGCGATGTTTCGACGTTACGATTAGCGGATTTCGATATTGAGTCGATGGACTCTACAGTTAGTGCAACCATTGGCTGCAAATATATGAGGGACATATCTCATCAAAGACGATTAGCTTTGATGTTTATCGAGAAGGTCAACCTGTGTCGTTGCCTTGGTCTTATTCTCTCCGCTCAGTACTCGCCTGCCAGCATTCCTTCTAACGGGTCAAGTAACAAAACTACCATCACCCTTGTCCCTCGTCAATTGTCAGATGCAGAACTGGAACGGTGCAGTCGCAAACTAGACACCTGGGTGAGAAACCTCCCTAGAGAAATTGACATTGACGTACCACTATCTCGCGAAGGACGTGACACCGGAGAAAGAATCCTTCTCATACATTCATCGATGTTACGCATGATATACTACGCAACCTGTTCGGCATTATATCAACCACGAGCTTTTGCTCAGGGTAGAGAACAGCAGAGCCCAACATTGACAGCGGACAAATTAACCGACACGGTTCGACAAAGATTACATACAGCAGCATCAAAAACTGCAGATATTCTGCATCGAATCAATCGTCTAGATCTGGCAAGGTTTCTTCCAGCGGCTGGTTTGACTGCCATCCGACCAGCCGCCATCGTACATTTGGTCAATATAACATCCACAAATCACGTCATAAGGGATAAGAGTGCATGGAGCTTCCGCCAGTGTCTCCAATTACTTGGACAATTGAAGGATATGTACCCTGCCGCTGAGTATGAAGCTGCCTGTATTAACCATGCAGTACGAATACAATATGGCAAAATGGGTCATGCTTATAGCTTGATACAACACATTCAATTGGGTACGGATAATCTTGATGATCTTGACAAGATACTGCTGCAAATGTCGTCTTCACAAGGGAATTCCCGACGCCGACCAGCGGGTTCTGTCATTTCGTCTGATAGCCCTAATCCAAATTCTGGAGCATCATCAGCGGACAAGCAGTCATCGGGATACACAGAGGATATCAACTGGACAACTGTAGGCGTGAGGCAGGAAGACTCATTAGACAGGACCAAAGACCTGATGTTTGAAGAGTGGCTTATACAGTATGATAAGGGGTTGGACACTAGGAGCTCAACGCAGCCGGAGCCATTGAACGATGTTGATTTCGGGTCGACTAACAGCAAAAGCTATCCGGATGAAGAGAAGAGAGATTCCTTAGATCAGACGCCAAAGAACGCCAACCTTGAATTTCATCGCCAAAATCATAGCAATGGTCGATCAACATCTCCAATCACGCTTTTGCCTCCAGCTGAAGAGAATTCGTACACAGATGGCACATTCATGATGACCGGAGACTTGGAAGAGGATCTACGTTTGTATGGAGACACATCAATCTGAAAGACAGAAATAATATCATCAATATGTTGTTCTCCATTTTCAATGATAAATGACACTTCGAATCAGTCAAAATTCCATGCCCCTTGTTTAGTTTATATTTCTTATTAAGCTGAAGCCAGAAGTATTTACATTTGCAACTTGAAGGCATTTCGTTAGGGTTTGGTAAAATCACGGTGTCTGCGACTTATGTATTACTTGCATATGTAAGAAGTAGCAAGCATTCGAAAAGGCACAACGCCACTCTCGAATCTAGTGAACAAAACATTTGAAGGAATTCATTCTATATAACTTTCAAGAATCGCCTAGACAGCCGTGATGAAGTCGGGACCTCAAGCAGACCAAGTAAGGGGGACATGGATTGGCGCATACCTAGGAAAATCGTACTCATATGCCCTCTTTCGGACAACAGTAATCCAGTATGTATAGTTATCAAAGAGCCGAATCTATGCATCCTAAGATGGGCTAAACACGGATTATTGCCGTTGGATTCAGCCACATTGACTCGGAGTTGACCGAAACGAAATTTCAAAGTTACCGCTGGCCTGTACATGGATGTGACTATTGTAAGATTCTATATTCCAAATGGTCACATGTTGGATATAGTGTCGTGGCACCAGCGATATCTACACCTCTTCACTGACAACTGTCATAGACGCTCCTAACCGTTTTCGTCTCGTTCAACGGTCTACTTAAACGATAAAGTTACTAGCACAAGCGGGTACAACAGCCCTAAGCCGTGCGCAGAACCCGAGGACCATTAACGACAAGCAAACAATTACCCCTAAATTCTAATCAAAGTAGCGTGTTACAGGTAACGACGATCAACAGGGCCCAGACCATACAAGTGCGAAGGAAGCCTGTAAGCCACGAGGATTAAATTTGTTTTTCTCCAGTGCTTGAGACCAATCGTTCATTTGGGATGAACGCCAGAAGTAAGTTCCGTGCATTATTGGGGGTTGCCTTCAACGGTTCTTCAGGGCATACGGATTCCGGAGTGCTTTTCGGAATTATCAAGTGATGCTGTTAATTGCTACGCAAGCAGAGTAGGCGGTTACAAATAGAGATAGACCCGCATGAAATAATCAGCCACGATTTAATCTATCTCGATCTATTTGACAGTCGTCTTGCGATACAGCTAACAAATGAAGAATAATTGCATTGAAGGGTCATAAGATATATAAACCCGAGTCATGACAATACTGTTGGCAAGTACTGTTAACTACTGGCTGCAATCGCAACTGAAACCTGCCTCGTACCTGAATACAGCACTAGTTGCTAGAAAGTATTCAGCCCCAGATACACATTACTCTACTTAGCTAGTTCTTAATATGCTAGCGACCTTTGGCAAGCGCTTTGTTGATCTTGGCAGTAATTTGAATTTCTTCGACGCCGTTTTTCAGTTTCCCTCTTTCATGTTTTGATCATTAAAATAATTACGTATTGTCTCTCCCACAAATTTCTTTGTTGATTCTCATTTCACTTCTATTGCGCGGATACCCTAACTTCTCATAAACCCCATAAAAATGGCCACTATCAGCACAGATGGTAATTGCGGATCCAAATCAGACAAAAATTCAACATGTCTAGGCTCCACGTACGGCGACTGCTGCTCCACAAAAGGGTTTTGTGGTAGTACATCGGCCTATTGCGGTGCAGGATGTCAATCAGCGTTCGGAAACTGTACCAGTGATGGCGGTCAAACAATCAGCACGACGGGATCGTGCGGTTCTACGGGCAGCAATTATACCTGCCTCGGAAGCACATTTGGCGACTGTTGTTCGTCGTTGGGATACTGCGGCGGAAACTCAAGTTATTGCGGCGATGGGTGTCAGAGTGGGTTTGGGAGTTGTGATTCAGTTTCTTCTTCGAGTATAACAACCACGGCCGCGGCGACGACGAGTACGATTACAACGAAAACGTCGACGACGGCTTCTGCTTCAACATCGACAACAACGGGTACTATATCTATAGATGGGAATTGCGGAGACAATTCAGACGTTTTCGCGACGTGTTTAGGCAGTCAATGGGGTAATTGCTGCTCCAGTCACGGCTTTTGCGGTGGAAACGTCAGCTATTGCAGCACTGGATGTCAAGCGGAGTACGGAAACTGTGGTCTCGATGCAATGACAACGAATACAACCACAACTTCTGGGTCATCCAGTGGACTTGGTAAAGGTGCTATAGCAGGAATATCTGTCGGGGCAGCGATTGGTGGTTTGGCAGTGGTCGGTTTATTAGTCTGGCTTGCATTTTTCAGAACGAAGAAGAAGTTGGGATATTCGCTTCAGAGCGAAGAGGAGCTGAAACCATTTCCGCCTTCGAAGCCATCTGTATCATCGCAGGAACTTGATGCCCTAGGCAATGCTAAACATGAAATCGACGGGCAAGTCAATGCTAAGCATGGAGTGGAGGGCAGAGGTTTTGCCAGACAGGAACTCGATGCGAGGGTTATTTCCGAGCTTCCAGCTCAGCATGATTGAAATTAGGGTGGAATCTTTGTCTCGGCGAATACAGCCGACGATGGCGGATCATTAAATATCCGTTAACTATAGTGCTGTCGGTACGCTAAAGCACTTTGGTCTTCAATTGAAGGCGATCGTGCTTACGAAATGTACACGAACTTTCGACGTGCCGAACGGAAAGGTATTCCGCACATCGTTTGAGACGATCATCCAGTTTGGCTTCTCTATGTCGACACAAAGACACACGGGGTCTACGATCAAACAGCATCAACACCACCGAATATTTACTTCCCTCATTGACAGCCGCTTCAAGCTGTAAACAAATGGACTTTTCCCGAGATACCACAAATTGTTCTAATAGCGATATATCTGATTTTAATGTTAATGATAGGCCATTACATTTGTTGGCTTTTCTATTGTTTTTACAAAGACATATCTCTTGTAGTCACGTATTTTCCATAGCCGCCGGGCGTAGTATGAGGCATGCACTAGGTTCCACTCTCATATATCCCCTTCATAACCAGAGCAAGAGGAGAGACCTGCCCCATCAACTATAACTACAGAAGGCAGTGCTTTTGTCCTAATAAGGCAGCCAGGGACCGTCAAATAGATGCTCAATACTCTCCTCAGGAGGGCAGTCAGTCTGTAGCGGATTTGACCAACGGTGACTTTCGCAACGAGGTATTTATAGAAGCGTCTACTTAACTATGTGTGAATAACCCTAATAAATGCAAACCTTATTCCCGGGATGTAGGTATTGCCTCAGGGGCCTACGCATACGTCGACAGAAACCCTTGAAAGTCGTCAACTCGTTCATGCATCGTTTAATATCACACAAGATTAGTTGCTAGGAGCAATTTGGCATTTCCAAAAGGGGCAGGGAACATATGACTTAAATAACGTACGTAGTCTTCGACTGTTTGATAAGTGTATCAATATGAATATCAAAGAACCTAGCTAGACTCAGTGACGTCATTTGTGAGCAGGGGAATGACCAGACGCTGTCACTCATCCAGAATTCAAACCTACTCAAGACTAGAAAGCGCAATGAGTGTGATGTTTTGTCGCGCAAATTTCGAATTCCAGGCAGACACTTTCCCAGGTCGGGACCCATAAATAGCTTAGCTCAGAATCAGTAAACTTTCCAAAAAAAGAAAGCAACATCTACCCAGATCAGTCATTCAAGTGCAAGGTCAAGGCAATCGTCGATAAGCGAGGGTCCGCTGAAGTTCAATGGTTGACAGAAGGGACTATCCGACGCATCGAAGTGAGGACTGTGGGCCGATTAGCGTCAAATCATGGGCTATGTATGTAGTACAAATCTAGTCCGGTCCGGGAAAGAGATCTCTGCAGACATAGACTCTTTACTCTGGAGTAGTGTCAGTGACATGAGACACTGAAAAATGGATGATGGATAATCGAAATCGAGAGTCTAGCCACAGACCCTGGTATCTTACGATACGCGTCCATTACGAACTGGTTTTACGGTGGGCCGTATTGTAAATTACACCGTTTCTAATCTGTGAGTCGAGGCTACGTAGTGTAGATCTATGCGAAGAACCTGTATTACGTATCTATTCCTGTATTGGTACATACCAATCTTTCATACAAGACCTCAATATCATAATACCCAGCTAACTCGTCCAGGAAACTTAGGACCATGATTCCGGTCTCGAACTAAACTTAGCCCCTCCCCCCTTTCAGCCTTGAGAGCTTCTTATTCGCATCATCCCCTTTCGGCTTTTGCGACCCCGTACGTTGTTCTCCTTCTGCACCTGGCCCGATAGGGTTATATACACCCAAGCTCTGATTGATATTTGTTATATGATTTGAGTCTATGAATCCTTAGGGCGAGCACTCGAGGTCACCTTTGTTCTAACCACAACATAATCCGTGGGTTAATATGTACCAAGATTGTAAGCTAGTATATGCCGTAGACATAATGCGACCGACATTTTTTAAACCACAGACACTCTACTTTGCATGCATCTGACAAGCTGTGAGTGTCCATTCGGAAGTCAGTATCCATGTAATTGCTTGTAATAGCCATGGTTGGTCGGATCATTCAAGCTGAAGCTCGAGAAATAACGTTCAACGAAAGTTGAGTTTCGAGGATACCTAGTCCAGATCATACATACGTAGTACGGAACACAGCCTTGATAACTTAGTTAGTACATTACATCGTGAGATGCTGTGTATTGTGTATTGTGCGTAATGTGATACCGTATCTACGTATCGTGGTCCCAGCTGTGGGGTAGGTACGTAGATCGCACAACAGGCTTCTAGAAGGACAAGAAGCGACGAATCAATGATCTCCATACCTATTCTCGGCCTGCGCCCACATCCACAAAAGCAATGTGACGGCGCCTCAGCACTCGTGTGCCTGGGAAAGGAAGAGGTAAAAAATTTTCTTGTCCCTGAATGCAGTGTATGGTCATTGACTAACTAGTGGTTACAGTACCGTACCTGGTATCTGGTTACGCAGTCGACCCCAATCGACACTGAACCATTGCCCCAACGGGAAGGTTTGGAGACTCCGCCCTCCGTGATAACGCCATAGCGGTTCTTAGTATGAGTCAATAAGTTCTAGCGGTAACTGGCCATATTCAGTAAGAGCGATGGTTCGTTGGTTGATTATTAAACTCACAGTCACTGAATGACTTAGTTGAACTTACTTATCTATAAAATTAGTACAATAACACGTATGTAGCTATGAGCATCATAGCTAAGGGGAAGCAGCCACTCAGGCCTTCGGGCGAGCTGGCGATCGTATTGGTGCGCCCTGAGTCGCGCCTTGCCTGTGAAGATGGCGTTATTCCAGAACGGCTTGTCTAATGGGACGTGCGTAATCCGTAGACACAGCTGGCAGTGATACGGAGAGATTGGATGACACCGAAGAAGGGAAGTGCTACGTAACTAGTAACTACTTAGTCAATCTCAACGACTTCTTACCCTGGTCTACCCAACATCATCAGTGCACAGTGTCGCGGCACGCTAACCGGAATCCAGGCGATTTCATTGGTTCGGACGACTAAGATGCCAAGCTCAACAGTGGGTTCGTAGGTACGGAGTAGGTTCCGTGGAATATGGAGCATGGTCCTGAAAAGGTTCGTTTTGAACCTTGTACCGAAACCAAACAGGAACTCTAGGCCGATAATTTTGTCTTAGAAAGTACAAAGACCTCTGACCAATACGTCCCGGATATTTTTTTTCCCTTTCTTTTTTCATCAACTAGGCAAAGGTTACTAATAATACTCAAAGTCTAATAACGCATAAGTCATTGCGACGTGAAGTACATTCGTACCAAGCAAAAGTTCATACATCCTCCGAACCTAATACCGGTAATGTGGGCCGTTGTCCGCTCTGTATCACTGTTTCACATCTATCAACCCAAGTTCCAAGATGATTCCACTTCCGTGAATCCATTACCGGTTTCGAAGCTTTCCGGCTTCGATGGTAAGTGGGAACGAGTCAACTAGCCAGTTACGTAGCTAGATTTGGTAGAAAGAATCTATTCAAGCACGGACAGCACGGGTTTGAGGGAAAAGAAAATCACAGCTTAGTATGAGTACTAATCATGCTGCAGCAGAGCAAATAGAAAATGGAGCTGGTGGATCATAATGTCGAACTCGATGGTCCACACAATTTGTCAATTGGATACGCCGGGTACTAGAAGCCACGCCAATCGCATGCAGCGGCACATGAAAACGCAGAGCACGACGCACGCCAAAAACAATTGGCACGCTTGCGGATCTGGGGATCATTGCCACTGTTTTCCCGGAACTTTTTTAATCCCTGCCTCGAGTAATTAGGTAAATTCGTTGATGAGCAATTATTACAGTATTAAGTAAAGTTTGAGATCCGTATCTCTCACTACCGTATACCGGTAAGGGTTAGTTAGTTCGGCCCATTCTCCTCCCTTTTCTTTTTCATCATCTTTTTATAAAGCTGAGTTTTTGTCGCGTGCACAATTATCGAAGCTTACTAATTAGATGAGTAGGTACTAGATGACTGTATCAAGAAATCTTGGCCATCGTGCTATGTGATAAAAAAGTACGGTTACGTTGTTGAGGTTACTAGTTAATTCTAGCCATTTACAGTGAGAAAGCGGCGTTCTACTGCTGGGAATTTTACATAATACCGAGATTGAGAGATAGGCAATTACCTAAGTGGTTCACACTCCTTGACATCAACGATGGACCATCCTAGCAAAATACGGTACGTACTTAAGTTCCTATCGAACTTTTCAGACGGACTCTCAGACTGTAGTCCGTACACTTAGGGCCTGAACACCACAAACACCGCGCTACTAAGCTGAATTCGACCAAGCCCTAAACGAATCTTAGTTAATTTAGCCTGGGGTTGCTCCACTAGACAGTCAAATTACTAAATTAGTTTTGTTAGATCCTTGATCGACACTAGTGATAGTTACGCAGAAATTTCTAAATACGAAATACGTAATATGTAGTAACGGTTAAAGTTATTTGGTGTGTATCTCAATGATCTGGCTGTCGTTGGGAAACGTACCACCAACTACTCGGTAGAGTTAGGACTGGTTTGACCGGAAGACAGACTGAACTGTGGATGCATAGATAAGCTCATAACAGAAATTAAAAATCAGATGATGCTTGATGGTTCCTAAACTGTTTATTTACATAATATCGTACATGACCTAAACTAGCAGGGAGCAGGTTTGGCGATCCTCGTAGTCAATCAGAATTTGGTTTTTTAGAATATCTGTATCTATAACAGGATTGTTACGTATATTCTGTATTGGGCCGGACGCGTACGGTGGTGATTTATTTTCAAGGAGTCTCTGCTGTGTTTTGAATGTTCGTTGTGCCAGCAGGTACGTATCATATATACTCTGGAATGCCTCATATGCGGACGGTAATGATATGACATCCGTATGGGACCACTGGTGGGTTTTGAGCCGTTCAGATGCGTGGAGAGAGATCGTAGCTTAGTATAACAAAGTTACAAACTAAGTAAAACTAGCCCGTCCAAGCTGTATCCGGTACGCAGTACGTAGTAGTGCGTAGTAAGAAAATGGCTTTTGGTACACCTATTCTCTGATGTATTTACACGGCTCCTTCCGTAGCTCCCGTGGAGGAAACACGGAAATATAATACTAGGTTGCTAATATCCCAGCCAATCACATTCAGCACATCGTAATGACTCGAGCGGCGCAAACCAGACTTGGTTTCTTCAAACTTCTTGGTTCAGCGCGCAACAAACGACAAAGTTTGTTAGTTTACCTTCGGATAGAACAAGCGACCGATAATGGCCGCTAGTGTTGACAAACGGATTGTTGAATGTTGACTGCCGAGAATTGCCAAGTGTACTCGAAATGCAAATCTGTATGTTGCACATACCACTGCATATTCGAGTTTACGTTGATGAATTGAGTCGTGTATACTTAAAGTACATAGGTATTTGCAAGCAAAACTTGAACACACTTACTTCAAATTTGGATGTAACTTAAGTCAAGTTGAGTGATCCTAGGATCACACGGCTTGTACGTGGTACGTAAGTGGAATTACTGAGGGAGGAAGGACGGAGGATTGGACCACACACTAGATAGCTAGTCAGTGGGTAGTGATCACCGCTCTCGTCCGGCGTATGTTGAGGACAGACAGATACGTACGGTATATCGCCGTTATGAAGCGGTATAACATTGAGCTGTATCGTGTCAGCGGCTCCCGGCCTATGACGAACTCCCAAATGCGCCACAATCCTAATCATGTGGGTGTAATCAATACCAAATACCGGTCTCGATACTGTACATGTAAGTCGATACGTACTATACCGTACTGGCAACAAGACAAGCGGATGCCCTTCCTCCCCATTCTGGTCCGCATAAAACAATCTTCAAGTCAAATCTCAACACGAACTATAAGAATCGTTTAATTTCCCTTCGACTGTGAGACTGCCATTGCAGAAGAACAACACACGAATTGCCATCCTTCTCTATTTTTTTTTCCTACTACATCCAACATCGAAGTAACCCCCATCCGATCTATCATTAAGGTCACTCGGCCTTCAACCCTCAACACGTATCACCCAAAAACTACACCAACGTCACCGTCATGGAAGCCAAACACTCTCAGTTGCCTGAAGGCCCCAAGCAACAAGACTCCTTCCAAGAGTCAACCAACTCTCATCAATCCCCGTCACAAAGCTCCCAGACCTACACTGGCGCACCTTCTGGTACGGGTGACGGGGCTTCAGGGCAAAGTATGACCGCCACTACAGCGGACTTTGACCCCATTGCTTATCAAGCTACCTTGGATCATCAGTTAGTGACCACTTTTCTTCCTTTCTTTTCTTTTATTTTCTTTCCTTTGTATCTTTTTCCCCTCCTTATATTCGCCCTTCAAGTGTTTGTGCCCATGCGCTCAATTCCGCAACATTATCTAAAATTCCCCAATCAGGTATAGCCCGATCTCGCCCTCGCCCCTAGATCAGCACCGAGATCTCACCCACATAGGCTCTTGGGCCACAACGATCGAACCGTTCGACGATACCCTCGTTATTAGAAGCGATTCTATATTGTTTCCAAACCATCAGTCCGGTGCCGCTGCCAACGCTACGAACACAGGAAATGGGTCTGCTGGTCCCGTGGGTGAGGGTGAAGCTACAAAGGAGGAGGCAGTGGAGCTTCTTCAGGCAAGCTTACGCCGTAAGGTGTAACGGATCCAGCAGCATTCACTTAAGATGCTATTAAGCATTTTGTGGCGCAAAGGACTTGGAAATTGACTGTTCGGGATTGGATAACGGCGCGATACATTAAAGATTGGGAAAAATGGGACTTGCGTTCATGGCGTTTAATTTGTTATTTTTGTTACAGCACGGTTATTGGATATAAAATATACACCGATTTATACATAAATCGCACTTGTGCCAGCACGCGGGTGGTAAAATGGAGTTCATCTAGATGTCGTTTACTTAGGTATCCTAAGATCCCGAAAGACGTGGATTTAGGCACGAACACGGTCGCGATAACTCTACACATCCCGACTAGGTACGTACTACAGTTTTGATTGGGCCATCTAATTTCAGATTAGACTGCCCATTTAATTCCTCCATATACGTGCCCATCAAATATTTATTACGCTTATTTCGCCCTTACCAAAAACGACCCAAGCGGCGACCTCCTAATCGGCAACGCAGCAGCAGCCATCTTCTGAATCTGCTTCCTGAATTTTGATTTTCGTCGCACCTACACTCGACTGCGATGAGAGTCAAAAATGGGTCAAAAAGTATGAATACCACACTCTTACCCGTTTTTCTTTTTTTCTTATTGAATACTGCTGCTTTAAGCGGTAGACTAATGGGATTTTCGCGTCATATGACAAATTTGTTCTTAGAGCAACATTGAATATATTCGATTTTAATAATGACGAAAAGCCGATATATCTTCTAACCGTGGAAGCTGTCCTATTCTTTTGTAATAGCAAGATCTTTCGAATTGGTCACATACATATAGATTATTACCTGTAATCCCAAGAGTACGTGGTATGCCACACACAACAGATCTCGTATTATTTATCCTTCCCGCCATCGAAGCAAGAGAACAGAATTGCTCTATCAATCGTCAATACAGAATACAGTGCTGTTATGACAATAATGCAGCCAAGGAACCTTCAAGCAGACAGCCAAACAATGGCCACATGCAAGCAATATGTACGGTATACAAGCCATTTTACCCACAATGATTTGCAAACAGCGGCTCACACAGAATGATATCACTATGTCCACTGATTCCACTCCATACAGTGGTGACTCAAATAAAGACCCACAAACCTTATTTCCTGGCTTTGGGAGTAGGTAGCTACGGTACTAGAGTTAGTGGGGCCGCCCAAGTATCCGTAATATTAAACCCTCTTCCTCCCATCTCCCTCTTTCTTTGCCTCTCTTTTCTTCCATCTTCCCTTGTCTCTCACGCACACACACTTTCCCTCTCTACAAATGAGCTACTGATATAGAAGGAAACAACACAAAAGAGAAAAGGAGAATAAGTTATCATGGCAGAGAGCGGTTCTCCTATCTCGGATCGCTCGGACTCCTCGGACCCCCCAGAATCCCCCCATCAAATATTCGGCAGGAGCAGAAACCGCCTTGTGAACATCATCAAGCAGAACGACCTCGCTCAACTCCATCAGTTTATTGCCTCATGCTCTCCCGAGGCTGTGATCGCCCCTGGGACACCCTACTTGGAGGACACCTTGTTCAATGCAGCCTCATACGGCAGTCCTGAAACTCTTCGCATCATCTTGGAGGTGTACACCACGGCCCCGGACGTTGTTGAGAGGTTCAACCCCAAGTTCTGTCTGCTGCTCGACGCATGTGGTGCGGCAAATGTTGATGTGGTGCGCTTTATCTTGGACAGCCATGACACTCCAGAGAATTACTTACCTCTCGGACCGGTCGATTTGCATCAGAGAGATGACTCCGGAGATACGCCGATCATCGCGGCTGCAGGGTCTCTGATATGTCGTGCCCAAGATATAGATGAAGAAGATGAGACTGAGTGGATTCAGGATCGGATTTTAAGGGGCCATCAGTTAATGCATCTTCTTCTTGACCGGGGCTGTCCAGCAACAGATGTCGTTCCCCCATTGTCAAATGATCTCTCTGCTGGAGGAAGTCAGGTACAGGATAGTGTGCTTGGGCTTGCTGTGTCAAGAGCTAATGGTCCATTAATTCAACGGCTCATTGACTCTGGTGCTGATATCTACCTGAAGCATCAATACTTGCATTATGCCACGGCACCGTTCCAGTTAAGGCTGACAAAGAATCATGTATATGATGTTACAACGCTTCATCTGGCAAGTTTCTTCTACAATCCTGATGCTGTGAAATTGCTCTTGGATCATCAACATTATAAGAATAATACCAACCCTGACCTGGCTTCCTCCTGTGATAGTGATGGGCGACTCCCACTGCATTGGGCAGCCAGTGGCCCTGGAATTTTTAACTGTAGACTCCTAGATAAGCAGCTTAGAATCACAGAGACCCTGCGACTGCTTCTTGACCATGATTCTATAGGTATCAACCTTATTGACAACACTGGATCCACGCCGCTGCACTATGCTGCTGTAAGCCACGCTATGTGTGGTTATAACCAGCACCTGGAGCTGGCTATTCGCACTTTACTTGAATACGGCGCTGACCCCCGGATTCCCGATGGCTCTGGTCGTACCATTCTACATCTATTGGGGTACCACTCTACTCAAAGTGACCCCATCAAGAGCACACTTCTGGATTTAACTCTGTCTCACGGTACCAATATTAATCATGCCGAGAACAACGGGAAAACAGCATTGCATGTCTTTGCTCAGAATTTGCGGCAGGTCTCGGCGGCAAGGTCGTTAATTGAGCATGGGGCGGATGTCCGGGCCCGGAATACTCTCCAGGAGACGCCCTTTCATGCAGCAGCGCGGGGATTTTTGATTGATCATGTACACCGTGATGGGAGAGATACGGAAGTGGCAACTGCGAACAGGATCAGGCTTCAGGATGAGATGATGCGTGCTCTGCAGGATGTTGCTGGGCAGGATGCTGCTATGTTGATGAGCCAACCAAATGCGGAGGGAAAAACTCCGCAGGACTTATTGGAGGAGACTAGAAATCGGTGGCGGGGACGGGAGCAGCGCATATTAGGCCCCAGAGGAGGCAGAGGCAGAGGCAGAGGGCAGCCAGTAGGAGCATAATACAGTTCTGGAAGAGCATCTCATAAGGGTAGCCATGGTAGCACTTCTGACATATTTTGAAACTATTGGAGGGTATATTACTACGCCAACATGCGTCAGGTCATTATGTAAAGACTAATCTTGGGCCATGTAATTTTAAGTATTTCTTCAAACTGTGTAAGATCTAAGCTTTGCATCTTCTAAGATTTGATCTTATTCTTGTTAGACATATGAACAGTATAAAGAGGTATAGAATTCCCATCGAAGCTCACAGGCTATTTCAAGATGAGCACCGGCTTGAATTTCTTTTCTCTTTCCTCGAGTACTCCATCTCTTGCTTTCAATTGTATCGCTCTAGACCAGAGGACTTTGCTTCACAATCCAGTCCTGTCACTGCCTTTCACCTTCTACATCTAGCATTCAGGACAAGTCACCAACATGGAAGCGCAACACTCTCAATCATCGTCGTCTTTACCTGACGGCCTCAAGCTACAACATACCTTCCATCAGGAGCCTAGCAACGCCCATGAACCCCTGTCAGAAGCTCCCAGACCTATTCACATGCACCCTCTAGTACAGGAGACGGAGCTGCCGGGCAAAGCGTAACTACCCCTACGGAACACGGTGAACCAAATCACGATCAAACTGCCTTTGCACATCAGTCAGTAATTACTTTTTTATATATTCTTCCATAAAAGTAATATGCTAATGCTCCAGTTTCAAACATCATCTGAACCTCTTCCTTCCCAATTAGGCATAGGCCAGCCCTAACTTTACTCTGTCAATCATTAATCCAGAAGGCAGTGCTGTTTGACAACAATGCAGACAAGGAACCTTCAAACCGACGCCCACCACATGAGGCAATATGTAGCGGTATACAAATCATTTGCTGCGCAACATATGTGGAAACAGGGCTCGCAAAAAGATGTCCACGGTCTCCACTCCGTACAGTGGTAAACTTGGAACCCTAATAAAGATCCACAAACCTTATTCATGGCTTCGATCACCGTGGGTCTACTGATGGGTCTTACGGAAACCCTAATTCACAAGCTTCCGAAGTCCATCACAGCTAGATAATTAAGTAACTATCTTAAGTAACTATCTTATAGAACTAACTGTAAGAGTCGTTCATTCTTCGTTCGGATTTATGCTGCTCTTTCGTTAGACGCCGCCTGATGCATGTCAAAATAAGTGTGTCTGGGAAGGAGGTCGGTGATTGTCGCTTATATAAAACTTGAAATGAGTAAAGTGGTAACATCGACGTGAATTTCATTGATTCTCGATTCCAGATGTGTAAGGAAGTTGGCCGGGTATTTGGGAGTATGCCATTAGGTGCTGAATTGTTTCTGGAGTAAAAGGGATATGTAAACCGAGAAGAAAACCTTGGAAGATTCTTACTTGTTGCCGGAGCCGAGCACCAATGATATACGTACTATGTCATGCATCCAGGCTCCAGCAACTTTAGTGTGATTAGTGTTCTTCCTTTTCTTTTTTTTCCCTGTTGACATGCCTCGGCATGCTAACTTCACTGGTAACGCTGTAATTGAGGGTACTGAGGATGGTTAAGGGGTAGCTCCGTATGCACGCCGAGAATAATGAGTCCGTTCTGGCGGATCGCGCAATTCCCGGTTTCCTTCGACCTACCTTGCACATTGAAACAATCTAGGAGGAGGAAGAAGAAGAAGAAGAGATAGTGGGGCCTGAGAATGAATTGCCTCTTCCACTTATCAAAACTGGCTGTGGCTTACTGTGTTCTGTAGATTGAAGATGTACCACAGAAAAAAATGATTACGCGAAGTTCATGATGCGGACTTGTATAGACCTTAACAAATCCAATAAACGACTGGTAAAGTGTGTCTTCCAGAAAGAACGCTGGTGAACCGATGCGGGGCTTCCGCGAAAAGTCAGGAGAATCTTCGGCTTTTTTGGGGAATACGTACGGAAGCAGCCTGTCCAAACTTGGAAATTTAGTACCTACGTAGTACGTTCTACGTGGTTATGTGCCGATGTGGCCGCCCTCGAGATCTGCCTCGCATTTTTTTCATTTCGAATGAGCCTTGTTTTTACTCTTCGCCTATCAATCGAGAAAATGCGAGAACAATGCATGGGAAAGCCCCGCTGTTTCTCGCGTGGCGAATCTTTTGCCTTGCTTCGGATTCCAAGTTCTGAATAGCTTCTGGAGCCGTTTATTTATTTATTCTCCGCGCTTGTTTGCTTATTTGTTTATTTAATTATTTAGACTTTTTACTGCAGTAAAATCTAGGTACACTAATTAAGGCCGATCAATTCGTATTTACGTATGACAGCTTAATTCTCCATCCCGCCCCTGTCGACATACTCTTGACTGTAGCATACAGAAATAACCAAGTCCTAGACAAAAGCAGATAACCCCGAGTCACATCCCGATTGAAGTCATTCGAACACCGTAGGATCACACCACGACACTATATCTACCTAAGATCTTATCAGGTAGCGCGCACAGACATCCCCTACCCTATGACCTCGAGCTCTTAAGTGGATCGTGGAGTACATTAGTGCCATTGATAGTACTAAGCCGGCAACTCGATATTCTTGGAGGATCCATAATTCCAGAATCCTTCCTTGTAGAACGCGGCCGCAGCGCATGCATGGCCACACCCAGCGTGACTAGCGTGAAGCACGCCGTATGATCTACTTCCAGCAAACCCGGGTTATAACGAATTGTGTTACAACGAATGCCATAAAAATTAACCGAATTGGATCTTTTCAAGCATTCAAGGTTGCTAAGAGAAGCAGACGGATATAACGAATATCTATTTAGATAACGAAATTTCGAGTGGCCTCCACTAGTGGCTTTTACCATTCGTTATAGCCCGGTTTTAGACTTTCAAGTACCTTTACCGTTACTGGGATGATCCTGAAAAATCTTGACTGACTGATTGATTGGTAAACGCAGTGCGATCGTTGATACCAGAGAGTGGCAGGCAGCCACTTACGACACGCTAAGGGTGAAATTTGCCCCTTAGCGTCGTATTCATACGTACAGATATGGTAGAGTGGCAGTTTCGCACTCTAATCGCCAAATCGCCAAATCACGTGAGGTCGTGTTACACTACGCGGGGAATACATACGTGGTTCGCAACCATACAAGGCACCGACCTTTCCTTTTTTGGTTAATGAATATGTTACAGTGCTAGCCCCTTTTGATCCAAACCTCCAAGTTTCGCCGTCCACGTCCGTCTGTTCTTACTACGGAATAGAATTCGTATCAACACAAAAGTCTCATGTTTCAACAGTATAAGAACCTGGACTTCCCCGTCTCTGCGAAATGGAATTCTCTGCAGAAATACAGAGGCACAACTTTTCTCTCTTCTACCTTTTCTATCTTACTATATACATTCATTGCCTTCATAGGATTCCTGTCCATTTATCAACAGATCAGACAGAGGAGACATTTTTAGTGCTGCAATCTTGTCACTGCCCGCCACACCTACACTCAAACACTGCACCTCAACTCGAATCGCCAATATGGAGGCTAGACATTCTTTTTCATCTACCTCCTTCCTGAATGACCCAATGCGACAAAGTCCTATGCTGCAGGAGGCTACCGTCTCCTATCAACCCCCTTCCCAAAGCTCCAAGACCTACACTGGCGGCGCACCTTCTGGTACCGGACATGGAGCATCCGGGCAAAGCGTAACTACCCTTACGGAACACGTTGAATCAAATCGCGATCAGACTGCCTTTGCGCATCAGTCAGTAATTACCTTCTTTTCTCTATTCTCCCATAAAAAAGATATAGTGGCGCTCGTAAGCTGCAATTATTTCAGACGTCATCTAAACCTATTCCCTCCCAATTAGGCATAGGCCAGTCCTAACCCCGGATCAACACGATTTCAGCCACGCCGGCGGCTGGGCTACCGAGCCACATGTCGATACCTTCGTTATCGAGAACGATTCTATCTTATCCCCGATCCACCGAGCCGGTGCCGACATGAACGCTGCGAACCGAGAAAATGCCGCTTCTGTCGGAAATGAAAACGCCGATGAGGCCGTCGAGCTACTCAGAGCCAGTCTACACCGCAAGGTGCCAAAAGAATAATCAGCGTCTACTTGATGTGCTATTAAGGTTTTTTGGGGCGCAAAGGGTTGATTCGGTAACTGATTATGAGGAATAGATAATGGTTGAAATGGCGCAACGAACAAGGTACACGGGAGACTGGCAAAAAACAACACTTACATGTACGATCGTGCTACGTACTTTCATTTACAAAGCACAACATTTCGGGGCTAATTTTTTTTGTTCATACACACTCATTTGATATATGAAATATACATTGAATCACTGTGCCGGCTCGTATGTGGACTTGGTCGTATATCTCCGATATTCCAACCACGGCTACGTAAGAGTGTCCTCGATCGAGGACACATGCAGTTACTGTGGAGTCAAAAGTGGGGGGGAGTTGAGACCCACACCCACAGGTAAAATGTGATAACTAGTTAGTTAAGTCTTCCCGCCGGATAGTGGGACGGCGTGGTCTCAAGGAGCCACTAAATCTCAAGATATGTAAACACGTAGACTCGAGTGCAAGACTACAAGTGAGAAAGCCAAGACGACACAAGTCGATGTGAGATGACATGCGTTGTGTACAGAAGTTTTTGAAATAATCAATTTAATTATCTTTGGATACTAGGGACACTGCCCCTGGCTCCACCAATCCGGTGCATTTGCTTTACCTCTTTAAATGTAGATGTTGCAGTTATGGTTCGTTGCGCCTGCGCTGAATTTTCTATGCAGACGAGGTAGAGGCTCGCTTGCCAAAGCCACCCCTGAGCTGAGAGCTCAAACCATCAACCGAGTATGTGAGTGGAGTGGGTTTGAATCAGCTATGTAGCCAGAAAGAAATTATCCGCGACCGGTAAGATTTAGCCTCAACAAGGAAGCGTCTTTCATGGAAAAAGACCAGCCCGATGATACAAGCGAAATGGAGCAAAGTTTTTGAACTCGTGTCAATTGTCAAGCAACATGCAATTTTTTTTGATAAATTCTGATTATTCAATATGGTTATAATTATTATGGCGGGTTTAGATCTCGACGGAGCGCCAAGTACCCCATGTATGAATATTAGCGGGGCTTCAGTAAAAGCAGAGAAATCCGGCTTTCGGAGGAAGTTGCGTTAGATGGAAGAATAAATGAGTAAGGTACAGAGTAGTTGGTCGGCCTATCGTTTTTCGTCGTAATGTCTCGTACGAGATCCGTAACGATACCAGGTGGACTGAAATGATACGCGGGAATGACCGATGAACAAACGGGGGAACAGCCGCGTATGTCGGTATCATCTGTAATGTCTCGTACGAGAGCCGTAACGATACCAGATGGACTGAAATGATACGCGGGAATGACCGATGAACAAACTGCAGTGGGGCCAGGGCTTAGCTTAGCTGCATTATGAAGCCAGGATCTGTCACCCATTCGTCTCTAAAATAGTTCAAACGTCATACTACTACTATTATCGTCCCTGCAGAGTACTACGTAAAACAGTTGAAAAAATTTTTTCAAACTACTACGTACTTGTGATTACTA
Organism: Talaromyces verruculosus; assembly: GCA_001305275.1. Taxonomy (NCBI): domain Eukaryota; kingdom Fungi; phylum Ascomycota; class Eurotiomycetes; order Eurotiales; family Trichocomaceae; genus Talaromyces; species Talaromyces verruculosus. The sequence continues at coordinate 195,263 of LHCL01000053.1, read as the reverse complement.
GCGACATGGAATCGCATCGCTTTGGCTAGACTCGGGATGGCTTGCATCAGTGCACCCTGAAACCGGGTGTTCTTCTTTTGTCTCCCCTACTGATGTCAGATAGTACATACAGACACGCCAATAGACGGATTGTCGTCGAAAAGCGATTGTGTTTGGGTCCCGTATGTCTCGCGCGATCTAACAGTCCGCCACCGCTTGCGTTTTTTAACATGGCGTCCCCGCGTTTGATTCGTGATTATGTCAGAAGTGTTGGGATCAATGGCCTTTTTTGAGTCGACTAGCCCGGGGTAGGATAAGCGGAGATTAAGTGTAAATAAAAAGCTAGGTGGAAACTGGAGAGTTTTTACAGAATACGGAGTAACTAGTCCATCTGACAAGGCTGAACACAAGATAGCCATCTGGGAAGGCTGAAAATAAGATAGCCAACTAGTCGCTTATATGTATGATGATCCAGCAGGGGCTGGTCCGCGTTTCAGTCCGCTCATCTTTGATAACCCTAATAACTCGCAAATTAAGAAGAGTGGCTTTGCTCATTGGCCAAGCAGAAAAGAATAACATGATGATTCCTGCTGCCCAATTACGAATGATGAAGGAAGCTCCACGATCCACTCGATCCCGAAGGAGTTGGCGCATCGCGAATGCATGAAGCGATACCACTTTAGACTTACCGTCACATACGGTTCATTTGTCCATTGTTTCCCAACTTTCCTTCAACTCTTCGACTGCATAGGATTTTGGTGAAATATAGCTATGTGATAACTAGAGTATAAGAACCTTCTCATTTCCCATCAATTTGCTCTTGAAAATGAGCACCAGCTTTATTTATCTTTTCTATCCTTTGGTTTTTGTTGTTCTTAGTTGTATCGGAGGCGTCTTGATTCCCTTATCCTTACTCCACCTTCAATCTTCCACGCCTACTTATACAAATCACCAACATGGAAGCGAAACCTTCCCACACATCTATTTCCTTGCCTGATGGCCCCAAGCAACAAAACTCCTTCCAACAGGAGCCCAGCGACTCTCATCCACCCCTATCTCACAGCTCCCAGACTTACACCAACGCAACCTCTGGTACCGGAGCCTCAGCGCAAAGCGCAACTGTCACTACAGAAAACATGGATCCAATTGCTTATGAGGCTGTCTTTGCTGATGAGTTAGTATTTTGTTCTTCTTTTTCTCGTCTCTCTTTCTCAACGTTGATGCGTTTAAGCTCAAGTCCTGATCGTTTACTGATTTCCTCATTCGGCGTAGTATGCAAGCCCTATCCACGGATGTTCCAGTAGCGGACGAACGAGATTTCAGCCTTGTCGGTTCCTGGGCCGCTGCCGTCGACCCACATACCATCCTCATCGAGATCGATCCTATTCTCTCTCCAATCCATCGAGTTGGCCCCGTCGTTGATTTCGCGAGAAACAACACTGAAACGACCGATCGCAATGGAAGCGAAAATACCGACGAGGCCGTGGGAATTCTCAGGGCGAGTCTACACCGAAAGGTGTAGAACACGTAACATTCATTCCATGTGCTATGAATTAATTTTTGGCGCAAAGGGATATGGTAATATGGGATAGTTTTGGACAACTGGTTGGTTAAAAGGCGTTGGAACGTGGATACACATGGGCTACGGTACCGGGAGACAGAAAAGCAGAATACGTTCTCTTGGCAATGGGTAACTTATCATCGTTAATACACACTATTTCAGGTTATTTTTGTTAATACACATTCATTCGAATATATAGAATATACAATGATTCATAAGCAATTGCACTTGTGCCGGCACGCATGTGGTAAAATGGGCTTCATCGATTGCCTATCCAGGGATGGAGAGTTAGGGCTCGGTCGTAAGCCCTAACTCATCCCGATTTTAGATCAGACCGACCATGTCACCCCGATATCAACAACATTAACCAAATCCACCCCTCTTACTTCCCCCTGGCCAAAGCCCTCATCCCAACCATCTCCCTCCTCCTCTTAATCGGCAACGCCGCAATCGGCAAAATCTCATCCCGCTCCGTAGTACTTGTTTCTGTCCTTCTCTCCATAAACCCTCTTCTTACGGGTTTCCCATCACTCCCGATTCTGAATTTATAATGACTCTGTCGTTTCTGTTGTGCCTCCGATCTGGCTTCGAGGTATTCTCTATTTGTAATGTCGATTCTGCGGTGGGCTTCACCCTCATTTTCTGCGGCAGTGGAAGGAGTGCGTTTGGTGAGTATTTCGTCGGCGGGAAGGTTGTTTATGTATGCTGCTGCGAGGGATATATCGCTTCTCTATAATTTCGAGATCCGCAATTAGATTAGCACCCAGGAGATATTGTCGGCAACATGCTGAGAAATGAGCTTACCTTGAGATGATCATATAAATGAGGTCTCGCATCTACCATTCCAGCACCCAAAAGAGCCGCAACGATAAGATATGTTAATTGTATGAATCGCATTTTGCTTTTATCGCCAAGATGGAAGGGGTCTTGTAAAACAAGCTTTCTTTTATAAAACAAAATCGAATAATAAAAAAGACACCGAATGAATAAACGTTTGAAGAATAGAAAATATCGTCGAGCCCGTCCTGCAGGTATCGACTTCTTGGCCAGTTTCAATGAATGAACGCTTTAATCGAACAGCAACAAAAGAAAAGAAAAACCAAGGTTTGTACCAAGGCTCGGCGTGCAGGAGATTTATATACTTGACTGGTAAATCTCTTACTCCTGACGTTTGTAGATAAGCAAGTTCTACGTTTGAGGAAGACCTTGGTTTTTGTGTTTTGTGCGTGAGGCTGAGACGGGGGGTGTCTGATTCATGTTTGAGAGTCATGTATGACTTCCCGAGCCCTCCCTAGTACCTATGTATATGTATGTGCATTGGTGATTCATTTTCTAGTGTGTAGAGTAAGCTATACTTGCCGTATTTCGTGCTTAATGAGTAATAATGTATCAAAGCTGATTCATTTCACTACTCACCCCAAGGAAAGTGAATCATGAACTCTGACTCGGAAGGCTGGGCCGATTCCTTGACATTGATAGTACACACGGACGACTATCTGAATCAGACGAGAGAGATGTAATAAGTGATTCAAAACTGTCTGATTATGTTTGGACTATGATTTGCGATGGTTATATAAGCTGTCGAATGCGTAACTTAGCTATTTACGCACTCAGATAACGGTCGGTTAAGGGACGAGGTTGTCGGACTACGACCCCTTGCCGGTTTCGTGAAACCCTAGGGGTTCACGGTGTCGCGGAGCGGGTGGGTACTATGTAAGCGACCAATATAGTAACTAATGAAGTCCGTCATCTAGGAAATGCTCCGACTTGTACAATTTCGCAACTATTCTTTTGCTTTTTAACCTCTTCATTGGCCAAATCATCTGTCGTGGCGGACAGCCTATGCAGGTACCTAGGGGATCTGGACCTCGGGAAGCATTAATACAACAAGGGCTGATGAATATCAATGTCTCGTTCAATTCCTCGTTCAATAGTGCGTACTCTATCAATGCAAAAAAGCAAATGCAAACAAAACCAACAACAAATCATATATATAACCAGCATTCGATAATAGAAACACATTCCACAGAAACGAAGAACGCCACAAACACCTCTTTACAAGGAAGGAATCTTCCTTGCCTAATGAATGGTATATACCCCTATCTAACGACAATCATGATCCTCTATCATTTGTTGTGTATCAACAAGTTGTGGAACGATGTCCAGTGGTCGGAGTCGACATATCTTAGTATCGTTAGTGCGATTGTTCGTGAATAACAGAGGTATTGGACGGAGACTCACATGTATGTCATACTGCTCCTCAAACTGGTTACGATGGACTCTGGATGCCATCGGAACACGTACATGACAGCTGCCCAGCTGAGTGCCGCAAACGCCGGCCATGCATTATCTTGTATCCGTGAACGAGCCTCGGGTGTAATGAGGGCGGAAAGTGGGTGCATGTTCGGTTGCACGGAGAGACTTGCCAGGGCGAGAACGACTCGCGCGAAGACATATATCACGATCTGAAAGAAGTCAGAATCACGTCGTATTAACCCCAGGTTGATGTTGGTGTACGTACCTGTTGGCTAACACTGCCCGGATTCCTGCCAAACACGACATAACCACCTAGCAGACCTGCGAAAAAGGTGTCATACGGACCCTCCTTGGGTCCCGCAGGATTCAAATATTTCATCGCAAACATTGTACTCTTATAAATAACGGCGAATCTGGCGAGATTACTGGCATGTTGTCGGGTGGCTTTGAGGACAAGCTTGACTTTTTCGCGGAATCTGTCAACCGAACGTCAGCGCTGACTTTCGTAGGTTGTTTGGGCGGAAGAAGACTTACGTTCCCGACCGGAAAAGGAATATCATCCTGCATCAAAACATTGTTATTATAAGTGTATGCGACCGGGGATATTCATTTGAGGCTTACACCAGGGCATGTGGAAAGCGGACTTTGGCGCCGTACACGGCACCGTTGCGGGCGGCTTTGAGGAGGGTAAGGAGAGGTTTCAGATTTGGATTGAGCGCGATGGCGTCGAGGGTATCCTGTCATAGAATAAACAATTAGTTTCAATCAAAATCAATACAACCGTCATATCTCACCATGATGGAAGCCATGATCACAGGGCCGTTCTCGGCTGGCAGAAACAATTTCTAGCCGGTTGAGACAAAGCACCGTAGACGGACCGAGACGTTCAAGTGATTCTAGTCCAGAGAACCAGCGCTGTCATGAAGTTGCAGACTGTTGAAACAAATCCGGGATATCATTGAAGGTTGGTTTATGGAGGAAAAATCAAGAAAAGCATAGCAGGTTGCTCGGATGAAGCTGCGGTGGCATCCCGCTTGACAGGACAGAAGAGTTTCTGGGGAACCCGAGGCCTCGGCATGTGAACGTCTTCGATGGACTGCCGACGACGTCACTGCGCACGTGACTAATTTTATGCCTTAACATTCAGGCATCAAGTTATTCGACAGACGCCTTTTGTTGATTCTCTTTTTTTTTTTTTTTTTTTTTTTTTTTTTTTTTTTTTTTTTTTTTTTTTTTTTCTGGTTGATGCGAACATTGCCGCAGCACTTCTAGCAGAAGGATTGAAGTCATCAGTCTATAGATACTAGCGAATACGATAATGCACGTCCATTGTGTCTATCGTTGACTACCATACATTCTAATTATAATCTTCGATACGAGGTCCCTGGTAAGCCTGACGTGCATGAACAAACCAATTGATGGCCGACAAGATGACAACAATGGCCATGATGACAACCGTGTAATCTGAAATGCAATATCGGCATCTAATGGAATAGACAGTGGCTCATTTCGACCTACTCATATCGGAAGCCGCGACTGGTATGAACGTGGGCAAGCAAAGAATACGGTCAGTATCAGGGACATTCCTATCACGTAGGCATCAACCGTCCATCCAAGCCAGTGAGGTAAACAGAAGAGGTGACATGCGGGTAAATATTCCTCGGAACGTCTCTGATACAGCAAGAGAGCGCACGGGATGGAAAACGACAACTGTTGAAGGATGATCAAAGCCGCAAGCACGGCGTTGAAGGCTAAAAGAAGGAAGAAGGAGAGGAACAAATTAGCTCGGAGTTCTCTCTCTTGAAATTTGATCCATCCTTACCGGTTGAAGATACCAAGAACGTTACGCCAGTCAAGGCAACGAAGAACCTACAGAAAGTAGTTGACCGCATGGGAATGTCGAGATTTGGATGGATTTATTCCAATCTAGTTGACACCAAGAGAGCATTGTCTTTGGCAAGAGCCCAGACAATCGGGGAGGAGGTTTCCAGGACGGCATTCATGGCGCAAAACGAAAAGCTGCCACATTGCCAAATCTGGAATGGATCCATCTCGGCCAGCTATCTTTTACCTTTGAAAAGGGCGTAGACGGGAAGCAAACGGCGGTCGTCGTCGATCGTGAGAGGAAGGAACACTTTCCAATATTGGAGACTATGTTTGCATATCTGATAACTAGCGGAACGTGAAATGTTTATCACAATGACTCGGAGTCCACCCGGAAGCAGTATCACTGGTAAAGAGACCACGGCTTTTTCTCCTTGGACCAATTCAGAAAGAGCTGACTCTAGGTTAGTATTTGAAGCCGGGAAGTATGTTCTGTTTGTAGATGATAGTCTGGTTACTTCGAACCTTTATGCTAAGCAATCTACAAACATAGCCAGTACACTGGCCCAGCTGCTTTCTACGCGCAACTATGGATTCAACGGGACTGTAGACATGCGATCTTCTTAGCTCGAGTTCGATACAAACCTCCACTATGGACCTTCCAGCAACGACATTTGAGATAAGATTACGGTTAATTCCGTTCTGAAAGTGGATGGTCAGCATAACCCTGAGGAAACAGTGACCTATTATGTAGTTACGCCTCGGAAGTCCCCTGCATGTTCTAATGTTGATTTGAAATAGAAAACCACTCAACGTTAACTATCTGTATCTCGGAGGAACATTGGTATCGAAACAAACATGGTATGGGAGATGGTAGCTATGAAGAAAAAAACAAGACGGATCGCCGAATTTGTTGTTCAGGTTGACATTCCTTCTATTTAACAAGTTGTTTACAGGCGTGCCTACAAGGATCCCTCAAAATTTCAGACATAGGAGCACTCCCAATGACCCTAGTCATATGTACTAGGCTGGACCATTGGGAATCTTGACGCTAGAGTAGATAGAGGAGTTGCAGACGAGTACGCAGATTTGTTTACCTGGAAGGGGTCCCCTATCCAGCCTGGGCTGATCGAAAAAGAAAAAAGAAGTGGAACACAAAAAACAGAAAAAGAAAAGAAGCGAGTACCGGGGTTCGAAGCCAGCCCCTGCGGCTACCGCGTTCTCGGCAGATCACCCTCATGTCACCGGCAAACAAGTCTGTTTCAACCTCCTCCAATGATAATGAGGTTGAAGAAACAGCTCTAGTGTGGGCCCAGCCCTCCGATCATAATGAGGTGTCGGGCCCAACCACTTTGTTTCGTGGTGACATTACTAGGAATCTGAGGAAGGCAGCACCGTAGGCAGGTTACTGCTGAGCCATCCGGACTTACTGAGAGCACCCGATCTGGCAAACACGAGGCAGCTGAGGACAAGGTCATTCTGTCACGAAGCTGAAGTGTTACTATTCACATGTCTTGGCATGGATATTAAGCTTGGGGCTCGATAAGCCACACCCCACTGTGGGGTACATACCAGAACTAAAACGGTAATAAAACGGTATACCAATTACCAATTACGGATACCAAAAGGAGTAACTTACCCCTTAGTGGGGTTTCTCGGTAATGGTATGTAACGGATGCGAACGTTCTGTATTTGCTCGAAATATTTCCCACAATGCATTCTTCTACGTATCACCTACACCACAGAGCAATTGGCCTTTGCTATGGATTGTCTTGCTATCTTTTTGTATGCCAGCTACTGAAACACCGACACAATGTGAGCAATGGCTGGTTTTTGTCGCTATTTGGCTTAGTGTACCTAAAACCATGACGTCCATGAGATCCTGGATGAAAATAGGGAGCACCTGCTTTTCATTTCTCCCGTCTCCTTACTCCTTACTCCCTATTTTCATCGCATTCTTCATCACGAAAAGCAGATTTTCTGAAATTGGATCATATTCGCCAACATCAATCTTGAAACTGACCTTTGACATTGCAAATGCCTCGCTCTCGCCCAAACGCGCGCGTCAGCCTCAACGGCTCTTGGGATACTTTTTGCAAGTTAGGCGTCAAGAAATTAAAGCTCGATGGTCATATGGCTGACCTGAATGATTTCAAAATCCTTCATGTGATTTCACCGGATTTTTTCATCAGAACCGCGTCCCTAATGCCCCTATCCCTCTTCCAATTTGCGACTTGGACACTTTCGCCTCGTTATGTCCCTAACCCAGCGACACGTCCTCTCCTTGCTTATTGTACCCAGGATAATCTGCCTTGCTCTTGTGCAGAACATGATTCCTCAATTAGTCGAAGCACCCAGCGCTGGGCGAGTTATGTCGCAAGTTACGTGAGTCATTGGGCGTCTAATTTGTTAGAGAGTGGAAGTCGCTTGGAGAATCACCTGGGGTCAATTCCACTTGAGCGTCTTAGTCCATTCTTTCCTGATGACGCACCCATCAGTTCGTATTATCCAAACTCTTCGAAGGCCTGGTCTGTTCATGAAATTCGGCAGATGAAGAAGAAGGATGGCTCTTGCACATATCCTCATCTCGTTGTTCAGATGTACAACCGGTTCGATGCTCAAAGCGAACTCCATTCTCAATTCGGAACTATGGACACTGATTGCCATCATGAAACATTGAGCCAATCAACGAAGAGTGGGCGAAGAGGCTGAGCAGGAAGCTCTCATGGAGTGTCATAGCGCCGAAGAACTTCACGAAAAGCTCGGACAGTACGATTTCGAATTCGCAGACGAGAAGCACTTTCCAACCTTTGTTGCTCTCTTACGTCGGAGTACAGCACGGGAGGATCATTTTTGCGGTCATGGACCGCGACACACTGCGAATTTGCCAATCGGAGCCTTTTGACTTTACGAAGATGGATGCTCGAAAGTTCGCCAAGGGTTTTCAGCCTTGATGGGATCGGGCCATGTATTCCATTTGGAATGCGGTGGTATCCTGTTGAGAAACAGCGTCCCCGTTGGAAAACAGCCTCCAGTAACGAGTTCACACCTCACCATGTTGCTGGAGTCTAGTACTCATGCCATTCACATGGCGAAGCCAAGATGAGCTCCTGTTTTCTTCTAGCATTCGTTTTCGACCGTCAATCTCTGTGTTCTCATTTCTTTACCCTCTCATTTATGAGAAACGTCAAAATGTCTGTTGAAGCCATACAAAGAGGCTCCTTACCGTTGTCTCTGCTCCAACCCGACGGAATGTCATCCACATTTGCATTCGCACCCCTACCCATAGCTGCTGTAACCGCCAATACGTTTCGGGAGAAGATACCAACAAAAAGTTTGATTAGAAATGATTTGCCATATTGCTCAGCATTGAGGCACGTATCATGATTCTTGAGAACTAGACGGAAACAGAGAAGTCGTCTGCGCGAAATCCGAGACAAACTCCTTATCCCGCGCAGAAGCTGATTCTGATGCTGACTTCTTAAATTTATAATGTGTTTGATTTTTCATGGTAGCATACGGTCGATATGTGGACTCCTGGGGGTTTGCAAAGGTTTGTAAAGCTGAGCTCATAGGCGAACATTGGCCGTATGATTCAGTGTTTGATTTACCGTAGGCAACCAGGCAAAAACATATGGAGTACATAAAACTATTATATATCCTTATCAAACAACATAAATGTATACACAACCATACCAACGCCATACAAATGTAGAGAAATCAAGCAGCAATAATTTTGGATTAAGCCAATCTCGGCTTCTTCGAACGACTCTTTTCGGCTTCATCAACATCCATCATATCCACATCCGAAGGCGCGTCCTCATCTACAAACGTAATCTCCTCACTGACGTCCGATCCATAATTCGATGCCTCATCATCCTCTCCTTCATCCTCAGAATCCGTATCCACACCAGCCCTCCTCTTAAGACCCTTCATCTTACGCGTCTGCAAGTTCGACAGATCCTGTTTACCGAGATGCACACGACCAACCTTATCACCAATCGCATCCACGGTAATATTCTTCTTTGTCTTGCCTTCTTCATTGGGCCTCTTGCCCTGTTTCATTGCCTCCTTCATAACATCCGGATCTGCGTCGCGCACACGACCAACCCTAAAATCGAATTTGGGGCCCACCTCATCCAGCTCAACGCGAGGCAGTTTGTGCCCGCTCCGTCTCGTACGGATCTTGTACCATCGCATATGGATGAGCGGCATGAGGCCTGCTTCAGCCGGTTCTTCGGCTCCCACCATCATCAAATACTGCAAACCCTCCACATCGATTTTGTTGGTTTCTTCGCCCTTGAACATATCCAACAACACACTCTTGACCATCGCATAAGTGTTGGACGTAGCATCCTCCCATACGCTGCCCGCAAACAAAATCATAGGCTTAATTCCAACCTCAATCTCAAGCTTGAGCGCACTCGGTGGTGGAATCGCCTCTCCATCTGCAGGCGGTAGAAGCAACAACTCAAACATCTCCAACACCTTTTTGTTATATATCCGTGCCAGAGTCAAGCAATTGGGCCGTTTTTTGTTGCTGCTCCCATAAGCCACGATACCGCATTCATTCTTGTCTGCCAGGAACTCAATGCTCTCTGTGCTTTCGAAAGGGTGCACATTGTCGTTCTTTTTGTGGAATAACACGGAATTCGGGTTTGTGAGGCCGTGGATTGTCTTGAGTAAAGTGTTGAGTGGGAGGGGACATTTTGTGCCGTGCAGGAGGAGGGTGCGTTTGGGGGGTTCGATGAGTTGGGGTTCTTTCTTTTTGAGGAGGCGCGCCGTCCGCGGATTTTTGGGTTTTCTACATTTTTCTCGATGTTAGTATCGTATGACTAGAAATTGTTTCGCATGGTTTCTGAAGCATCGAGAATCGACGCACAATGAACGACATGCAACGAAATTCGAAACGCAAATGGGAATCGACTTACACTTCACGAAGCATTTTGAAAGCAAGTACCAAATTTCTCGCTTTCAAGTTGATATTGTTGTCTATCAACAAAGTGATGTCTGAAGCTAGTCCGTCCGAGTCGGAGCGAAGAAAAAAGTTCAGGATATTTTTTCTTGGCGTCGTTGATAGCGCTTATCAGCGCGATAAGAGCCGCCATTATTCTTCTCCCGTGGATTGTAGCAATAACGAACCATGTAGTATGTACATACGAGGGTCAATTTTAGTTTTGTGCTTATTTCATTTTTGCTTGAGTGTTAGAGCCTAGAACCTAGACCTCAAGGATGTTTACCGAGAGTATTGAAGCTTATCTGACTATGCCCTGCCGGATGTCTCCACGGACAGCGCCGACATCTGCAGCTAACTAGCACAACTTCATAAACAAGTCCTTCTCGTACATAATTGATGTGTGATAATTGATCCTTAACATGTTGCTAGAAGCTACGTAAAGACTATGCTTAATCAGTAAATACTAAGGTGTTAGAGTACGTACACTGCTCAGACTAGCTAAATCCTGCCAAGCCCATTTGACACACGAACAGTTTCGCCTCATCATTCCCGAAACAGGAATATCCCGAGATCCCTATGACATTCTGACACTACTCTAACGCTCTGCTGCAGTACAAATCACACTGTTCATTCTAATAAGCGAGTACAAGGGATACGCCACACGCGGCAATGATCCAAACTGCGACGTTTTTGAGACCGTTTGAGGAAATAGTTCCCTCCTTATAGATAGGAACTAGGTAATAGCATGTCAGAATATGGGCATTTTCTCTTCATATTCAAATAGAACACGCGTCCCACCCGAGACAGACGGGCAGTTATGCCCCTTGATTTGAGCTGGAAGCATCAGGAACATCTCACACATTTTTATTTAATCAAACATGAGAGCGCTAGGAGTCAATTCCACCTTCTCTGCTTCTCTGACTAATTGACTTCTTTACTTTCTTTGCTGTCTCTCATTCAACGTTTATTGAATCAAACTGTTTCTATTCCTAAATCACTCCTTTATTTGGCAAAGATCAGATCGTAGCTTGCTGGGCAGGCAGTATCGGTCGCTGCCAGAACAATCGTCCGTGTGCGAAAACAAGGCGAAAAAAGCATCATCAACATGCGTCAAGCTATTCTGTTATGTCTTCTCGCATTTTTCTTCGAGTTCAACGTAAGTCTTGTTCAATGCATTGGACTCCACAAGCTAACAAAAATCAAGGATGTTGCTCTCGCCCATCGACACTCATTCCACGGAACCAACGCGACCGCGACCGCGACCAACTCAAACGCCAACAGGACAGGCGCAGGTAGTCATAAAAATGGGAAGGGAAATGGCAGGAATACCAAAGTCTCGAGCTCAGAGAGCTCAGTGAGCGCCGTAAGTGCAGCCAGTGTGGCAAATATTGGGAGCATAGCGAGTGTAGCGATTGGAGCAAGCATCACGGGCGTAGCATCGTCCCTGAGTGCCGTGAGCGCTGCGAATGCAGCGAGTGCAGCAAGTGCGGCGAATATTGGAAGCATAGCGAGTGTAGACATCGCAGCAAGCACCGCAAGCGTAGCAGCTGCTTCGAGTGCTGTCGGCGCCGCGAATGCAGCGAGTGTAGCGACCAGGTATGTCCTTCAAGAAAGTCATCCACATCGTGACAACTCTAATATAGTTCCAGCCGAACCGTCGGCATTATCGTACCTTTGAACCCGGCGACCGCATCAACCTCAAAATCGACGACCACAACTGTTTCGTCGCAAGCCGCCCAGCAAGCCTCTTCTGTAGCGGGTAGGTATCGACACTCTAATCGCTAGCCGAGCCCACTCTAATCATGAATAGTGACAAGCACCGCAGCAGCCGTCCAAGCGTCTCAGACTATTTTCGTGACGGCCGGCAACGGGGGTGCGACTATTACCGAAGGAGGGGAGACAATAATCATCTCTCAAGTAGGTGGTGAAGGGACAACAACCACAACCACTACGGCAGCTCCCTCAGCTACCGTGTCAGTCGTTGTTGTGTCGTCTCAAAGCACCGTCGTTGTCACGGCCGGTCCAACCACTAGTGCACCAGCCATTGCATCCACGTCAACCACGGCGCCTGCAATAAGTTTTCTAGGATTTGGTACAAATTCGGTTGTGACCCCGCTGGCCGGAGAAACAAGCGCAACCGTTACGGCTGCAACAGGTGTGCAGGCCACATCCTTCGTCACTTCTGCCATTGCAAGTGCTGCAACCAGCGCTGTAGCTGCTGTTGCGGCCAGTAACCAAGATGCCTGTCAATGTGCCTGTGCATGCCCGACAAACTTCTTGTTGCAGCCAGCCACGGCTCCCACAGAAACACCGCAAGTGTTATTGTCAACGTCAACTTCAGCATCGTCTTCCACTTCCAGTCTGAGCTCGACGACTACAACTAAAGCAACGGCTGTTGACAGCCAAGCGGGTGCATCATCACCAGCCATAGCAACCGCAGCTACGTCGGTCACAACAACATCGGCTACTTCAATCGTCTCTTCGACTACCAGCGTGTCTCTGACATCCGGAACGTCAGTCGTGCAATCGGCATTGCCTGCTTCTGTGACCGCGACGTCCCCTAGCACAACATCAAGCTCCACTTCAACCGTTGTGGGAACAACCCTAGCGCCTGCTCAACCTGCCGGTGTGAATATCAATACTGTTGCACTCTATTCCGCATTGACGATAAAGATCGGTGGATAAGTATGGAGTGTTTGCGAATGGAGGACCTTTGTGGCGAAGGAGTTTTGGTCGGAATAATTATCCACTGTGTTGACTCACAGAATTAAATCTTAGCTAGAACAATAATATCATCCTGCTCAGCGAAGTATTTCTACTGTTCACGTATCAAAGCAGTCATGCCTCCTAGACCACATGGGCCGGATTCTTCGATGTGACGGCGAATCGTCGGTGATAATAGATGTGCTTGATGCAAGCCCTCAAGACTGAACATGAGCTTCGAGGCGTGCCTTCTTGGCTCTGCGCTTCATTTCCCGCTTGGAAAGAGGCTTTTCGATCTCCTGGGCAGACTCTACAGAAGCCTTCCGTTTCAGATTCTCTCCGTTCTTATCCAGAATAGTGACTGTTTGTTCGACTTTCTTTGATGCATCATCGACCTTCTTTGGCGCCGGCTTGTCACCACCATCGACCACATCGATAACACCTCGCCAACTTGTCCTTTTAAGACTAGACAAGGCCACGACTTTCCTAGCTTCCTCACAGATAGCCTCTTTGCCTCTTTCATGAGATAATCCCCAAACACATGCAAGATTGACCACGTCCATTGGTGCGCGGATGGCCAACGCTCGTTTAGCCTCACTGGATATGATGATGCCTCGACCTCTTGTCGCTCTAATCAGACTCATGGCGTTGCCGATAAGATTCCTGCGGGCTTCCAATCCACTTCCGGTAATCCCAGGACTGTAGCATATTTCAAATCGTACTCCCCGAGAAATCGCAGACGAGACAGTCTTGAATTTGAAGTGAAACGGAAGACGAACAGATAAATCCAGCGAAATCAAGTCGCAATCGAGATTTGTGCAAGCATTCAACAGGCTCTTCTCATTCATGGGTCGTACGGCAACGATCGAAAACAATGGTATCAGATTGGCCATGCGGTAACTCTGGGATGGGTCGGACAGGACGAGGTTGAGGCGCGTCAACAGCGTGAGGGACTTTGGAGCATTGGATGGAAGCCGAGGAGCTGCCAAATTTGGTGGCAATTTGCCTGACATTGTTTGCGACAGTGCGACTGTAGTATACCCGACTGAAAACGTCAAAATTAGCAGGCTGTTACTCTCTGGGACGAATCGTCCTCACTTACCTTCAGCAAGAAAGTTGAGGGTATTAGTCAATTGAGCTTCGTCGGCTGCATATGGGACATTGAGGTCGTAGAACATTTTGACAACTGCCCCAGAAGAAGCATCTACTGCAGCTTCAGCTCCTGAATAGTTGAAAGAAACAATAAACTAAAGGGGAAAAACGCCGAACGAGAAGGAGAAGAACAACGTTCATCCTGTGAGGCTGCAGCTTCCTAAAAAATATCAAATGCTTCGCTCACCGCCTTCCCTCCGAACCAATCAGAGCGGCGGCTGGCTATCGACACCAGATGAGCGGCCGGAACCTGTGAGCGAGATAAAAATGTCATGGCCCAGCCATCCCATCAAAACCCACCTCTCTCCATTCAACTTGCGAACCATCCAGCTGCCCTAGCACGTCGTCTTTGTTGTCGATCGCTAATGCTTTGATTTTGTCACCTCCGTTTTGCTAATAACTGTCTCGTCTGCAACGCGTACTCAGTTTTGCCTCTTATCTGGTAGCCTGTTCATTCGTCTACCCCGCTTTCGGCATTTCTATCAGAAAGCCCAATTGTGGGCACGACCTTTCCTCATCAACACCACAAGATGGCGCGAGTCTATGCAGATGTCAACACGCATATGCCCCGGTCCTATTGGGACTATGATAGTGTGAACATATCATGGGGCGCCTTGGAGAATTACGAGGTTGTTCGCAAGATTGGTGAGTGACGGAGCTTCTGCCTACTAGAAGGAGCAGAGACTGATTCAGGTATCTTTAGGCCGGGGGAAGTACTCGGAAGTTTTTGAAGGGATCAATGTGGTCAACTACCAGAAATGTGTGATCAAGGTTCTGAAGCCGGTCAAGAAGAAGAAGATAAAGCGTGAAATCAAGATTCTCCAAAATCTGTCGGGTGGACCGAATGTTGTCGCTCTTCTCGATGTTGTCAGGGATAACCAGAGCAAGACGCCCAGTCTTGTCTTCGAATATATCAACAATACCGACTTCCGCACTCTTTATCCTCGCTTCGTCGACTACGACGTCCGTTACTATATCTTTGAACTGCTCAAGGCTCTCGACTTTTGCCATAGTAAGGGTATTATGCATCGGGATGTCAAGCCACACAATGTTATGATTGATCACGAGAATCGCAAGGTATGTCTCATCATAGATCTCGTTATACCACGTACTAATGAATTGTCAGCTGCGCTTAATTGATTGGGGTCTGGCGGAATTCTATCACAAAGGCACAGAATACAACGTACGCGTCGCCTCGCGTTACTTCAAAGGACCCGAACTTCTGGTCGATTTCCAAGAATACGACTACTCTCTCGATATGTGGTCTCTCGGTGCGATGTTTGCTTCTATGATTTTCCGCAAGGAGCCCTTCTTCCACGGCATTAGCAACGCCGACCAGCTTGTGAAGATTGCCAAGGTACTTGGTACTGAAGAGCTGTTTGAATACCTTGACAAGTATGACATTGAGCTAGACTCTCAATACGACGACATCCTATCGCGTTACCCCAAGAAGCCATGGCACTCATTTGTCAATGCCGAGAACCAACGATTTGTGAGCAACGAAGCTATCGATTTCCTTGACAAGTTGCTTAAGTATGATCACGCGGTATGTTTCGTCTAAAATCAAAGTTCCCTTCTTCTTCTTCTTCCTAGCAAATTGTTGCTAATTCATTCTAGGAACGTCTGACTGCACAAGAAGCAATGGCCCACCCATACTTTGCACCTGTCCGCGCGGGTGCAACAGGCCAAAATAGTGCTGCTGCTCCACAGTCTTAGGAACGAAAGATCAACGATCGCTCTGATTTATACCGAAACAACAATCAGCCTATCCTAGCATGCCAAAGTACACATGTTTACAGTTATCTTTTTCCCGTCTCAACTCCTCAATTCCAATGGCATATGGCCATCAATCCCTCCGATATGAACTACCCAACGACCCAGTGCCAGGCGGCGATAGCTTAGAAATTGGCAATGGCTGAGACGTGTTTCATTTCGGCACCTGCTAATGGCAAATAATCCTCGATATATCCAACCTTGAACAAACTATAAAGAGCCATCATACTACTTTCCCCTTCGCTTTGCTGATGGTTTCCTATACGAACGGGTGGCTGAGGCGTCTGGGTCCTATTGATCATTTGGTGTTACGGACATTCATGTATCACATCGACCCGGTTGATGTCCATAGGTCAATGCAGCATATGTGGCATGGGCTATGATCTTTTCATTTCTCATCTAATGGCGAGATATGATTTTGCATAAGGATTACTGTTACTATACGATCTCTTCTTTCTTCCTCATGTTTAGACGTAGTCTGGTGTGTTCTTATCGATACGGAGCACGTGACCTTCTAACGTATTTTGCTTCTTGTAATCCGACATCCTCTTCTTGCAATCACCGAAGACCATCAAGAACCACGCTGTAATATAGCTCGCGCCGTAAGTGACTCACCCCAATATCACATTCTACACACTTGATCTACACATAAGAAATCGAGTGGTACACTTACCCCTGTTCTGCTGTCCCCACAATCCCGCCAGCCTGCCATTGGCCCCGCAGTCCGGCCAGTTTTGACTCACTCACAGAATAAAAAAAAAGGGCTTCCCCTCCTCTCCGGCCGAGCTCCTTCGCATTACCCCCGTCGTGCTTGTCGCATATCCCACAGCGACACTCAAAATACTCATTCGAACCCTTGTGGCGCGGCGAGCGCCTTGGAGAGTTCTGTCTCCTAATCTACGTTCATTCATGGCTACCACATCCGGCTCCGCGAACCCTCGTGAGTGTCCCTCAATTATGTCTCCGGCTTTGAGTTGAGAGATTAACACTGCTGTTGTTTAGTGGGTGAGCAGACAGCTCCTGTCACCGTTCCCCCTCCCGCCGTCCCCGAAAACGTCAAGTCTGAGATCCAGCAAGCCGCCAAAGATGGTCAATCCGAACCGGGCAAGGATACCTCTGCACCTCCAGAGGGTAAAGTGAAGACCGAGAAGGAATTGGAAAGAGAACGCAAAAAGGCCGAGAAAGCCAAGAAGTTTGCTGAAAAGAAGGCAAAGGCTGCCACCGCGAAACCTGCGCCGCCCAAGGCCGAGAAGAAAGAGAAGGTTATCGAGAAGACTACCGATGCATATGATCCGGCAACAATTGAAGCTGGTAGGTATGAGTGGTGGGAGAAGAAGGGCTTGTTCAAGCCTCACTTTGATGCAAATGGTGAAGTGAAGCCTGATGGTGTCTTCTCGATGGCTTGTCCTCCTCCCAATGTCACTGGTGCGCTTCACATGGGTCACGCCCTCATGGTGGTATGTTTATTCGGCACCTTGTATTTTACTACACAGGACGCTAAAGAAGATTGATTTATAGGCCCTCCAAGATACAATGACTCGTTACTACCGAATGAAGGGCAAAACAACCGTATGGGTGCCGGGTACCGATCACGCTGGTATTTCGACTCAGAGCGTGGTTGAAAAGATGCTATGGAAGGAGAAGAAACAAACCCGTCACGATCTCGGTCGACCGGAATTCTTGAAGTTGACACAAGACTGGAAAGACAGATATCAAGGATCGATTCTTACTTCGTTGAAGGCAATGGCCGCTTCGCTGGATTGGTCGCGTGAGGCTTTCACTATGAACCCCAACTTCTCCGCCGCTGTTACCGAGACTTTCTGCCGTCTTCATGAAGAAGGAACAATTTACCGTGCTAACCGTCTTGTCAATTGGTGTTGCGCTTTGAACACATCGCTGTCTAACTTGGAAGTCAACAATCAAGACATTTCTGGCCGAACATTGCTTGATGTTCCTGGCTGTAAGAATTCCGTTTCTTGGGCGGTTGCGTGATGCTGACTTGCTTTTAGATGAGAAGAAGGTTGAGTTTGGTGTCCTCACACACTTCTGTTACGAGATTGAAGGTACCGGAGAGCGTATTGAGATTGCCACTACTCGACCTGAGACGATGCTTGGTGATACCGGTATTGCTGTACATCCTGATGGTACGTACCACCTATATTTGAAGACAGGACATTTACTGATATAACTCTCTATATAGACAAGAGGTATCAGCACATTATCGGCAAGAACGCTAAGCATCCATTCGTCGACCGTCTCCTTCCTATTGTTGCAGATTCAACTGTTGCCATGGACTTTGGTACTGGTGCCGTCAAGTTAACTCCTGCTCACGACTTTAACGATTATGCTCGCGGAAAGCAGCACGGCCTCGAGTTTGTGTCAATCGTGAGTTGTCCAGACTTGATTTTATATTTAGTTGATACTAATCTATATGATAGTTGAACGATAACGGTACCCTCAAAGACAACTGCGGTCCCTTCTCAGGCATGAGACGATTCGACGCCAGATATGCTGTTATTGAGAAGCTCAAGGAAGCTGGTCTCTACGTCAAATGGGAAAACAACCCTATGGTTATCCCCCGTTGCGAGAAGAGTAAGGATATTATTGAGCCTGTGCTCAAGCCACAGTGGTGGATGAAGATGGATGATATGGCAAAGGCTGCCATGGAAGCCGTCGAGAAGAAGGAAATCACCATCAGCCCGCTTTCTGCTGAGAAGAACTTTTTCCACTGGATGAGAAACATTCAGGATTGGTGCATTTCTCGTCAGCTTTGGTGGTATGCTTACAGCCCTTATGCATCTAGAATTGTGTTGATTAATTTGATACTACAGGGGCCATCAAGCACCGGCTTACCTCGTTCAGATCGAAGGCCAGGTTGCCGACGATGGTGACAGCAACTTGTGGGTGAGCGGACGAACAGAAGAAGAGGCTCAAACAAAGGCTGCTGCCAAGTTCCCAGGCCAGAAATTCACTCTCAAGAGAGACGAAGATGTTCTCGACACATGGTTCTCTTCCGGTCTTTGGCCTTTTGCAACCCTTGGCTGGCCAAACACTGAGAGCCACGACTACCAAAAGCTTTTCCCCACTAGCACCCTAGAGACCGGCTGGGACATTCTTTTCTTCTGGGTCGCGTATGTCAATACTATTTTCTTCCTCTATGGATATGATAACTAACGAAACTACAGGAGAATGATCATGCTCAGTCTGAAACTGACAGGAAAGGTTCCTTTCAAGGAGGTTTACTGCCATTCTTTGATTCGAGATAGTGAAGGTCGTAAGATGAGCAAGTCTCTGGGCAATGTCATTGATCCTCTTGATGTCCAAAAGGGTATTACCTTGGATGCTCTCCATGAGAAGTTGAAGCAGGGTAACCTTGCTGAGAAGGAGATCGGAGTGGCTACCAAGTACCAGAAGAAGGCTTTCCCCAAGGGTATCCCAGAGTGCGGTGCTGATGCTCTGCGTATGGCTCTCGTCTCTTATACCACTGGTGGTGGTGACATTGCTTTCGATGTTAACGTCATCTTCGGATACCGACGATTCTGGTAAGCGAATCCGAACATTCATCTTGCATTACTATGCTGACTGAAATATAGCAACAAAATCTACCAAGCTACCAAGTTCGTTCTTGGAAAACTTGGCTCCGACTTCGTTCCTCTCCCCAAGCCTACCAAAACCGGACGCGAGTCTCTCCCCGAACGTTGGATCTTGCAAAAGTTCAACACGGCCGCCAAGGAGATCAACAATGCTATCGAGACACGAGAATTCTCCGTTTCTGCGTCAACGGCCTACCAGTACATCTACTCACAACTCTGTGATGTCTATATCGAGAATTCCAAGTCTCTGCTACAGTCCGATGCCCCCGCCGAAGTCCAAGAATCAGCCAAACAGACTCTTTACACCGCTTTGGAAGGCAGTCTCTTGCTCATTCATCCCATCATGCCTTATCTCACCGAAGACCTCTGGCAAAGACTCCCCCGCCGTGACGGAGACAAGACCGAATCCATCATGGTAGCCCGTTTCCCCGAATACAACGCCTCATTCGACGACGAAGCCGCCGAAAAGGCATACGAACTCGTCCTCGACACTTCCAAGGCCATCCGTTCTATTCTCGCCCAGTACGAAGTCAAGGAGAAATCCGACCTCATTCTCGCCACCTACAACGAGGCAAGCCACAAGACCATCTCCGACGAAGTCGTCGCCATCAAATCCCTCGGCGGCAAGTACGCCGGCGAAATCACCGTGCTTGGCCCCGACGCCAAGTCCCGTCCAGATGGCTGTGTTGTGAGCCCCGTCGGTGCCGATGCTGCCGTCTACCTCAAGGTCTCGAAGGAGATTGCCCTAGAGCAGGCTGAGAAGGCAAAGGCGAACCTACAAAAGACGCTTGACACTATAGCCAAGATCCAAAAGACCATGAACACACCTGGCTGGAGGGAGAAGGTTAAGATTGAGGTTCAGGAATCAGAAGAGAAGAAGCTCCGTGATGCAGAAGGTGAAGCCGCGCTGATTGAGGAACAGATTCGGGAATTGGAGAAGTTGCGTTTGGATGCTTAAACCACACACTTTGTTTGCTCTTATAAGGATATTTTCCTAGTCGGCAGAAGAAGGACTTTTTGTTCGGTATCTTTGATATCACATGTTGATTAGATACGAGATATTGTTCATCTATCAATCAGAAATCTTATATTTCTTTCAATCCATCAACGTCTCATTACTGAACCCAGATAAATCCATGTTGAGCCCACGTACGACAATTTACAAGATTTGCGGAATTAATAACAATACCTACTAGTTAGTAGTCTTGATGTTTTGCCCTCTCCGAGGGCTATGTCGCTGCTTAATTTGGTAACTACCTATTTCGTTCCTCCAGGACGCCCCGTTCTGTATGGGACGTGCCCTACCTAGGTATGGCCCGCTTGAGCATCCTAGTTCGTTCTTTTTAGATGATCCAACCATTGTCTTATGTTCCCCAAGTATGTCCTCAAGATTCTCAAAACAGGAAAGAAGGGCGAGCATATCCGCATCTTGTCATTCAGTAATCCAATCCATTTGATAGCAAAGAGGATTCAATCTTGTACTAGGAACTGGGAACATCATTGTTGTCATTCGAGCTAAACAACAATTAATAGACGATGAGGATAAACAGGAAGCTGTCTTAGAGTGCCGCAGCGCCGATGAGCTTCATACGAAACTTGTGCCGTATGGCCGTGAGTACCCGGATGAGAAAAACTTTCCAGTTCTGTTACTCCCCTACATGGGACCACAGCGTGCGGGGGATTTTTATGCATGTCTAGACAGCTATACTCTGCTCATTCAGCAGTCGGAGCTATTCGACTTTAGGACGTTGGATCCTGGCACTTGGGATTTTTTCGCTCATCTATATCTAAGCCAGCCTTATGGCTGCAAGCCCTAGTAGGAACAAAGGTCTATTCATTACAATAACACCAGCTGCCGTCTTTTCCTTGAAGAAGAGAGAACCGGGTAAAAGAGATCATGGCAGCAAAGACGAGGCACTGTTAGAGGAGGAATGCCCGGGGAAAGTTACATGTAGTCTCAGATAACGTAGTCACGTCCAGGTTCTTTTCGTTTTCGATAATAGCTTCTTTCTTTTGACTTTTCTGCATGTATGTACTACAGTAGACCCTAGCTATAACGAGCAGAAGCCCCCTTTATCACTATATTGACATCAGTTTTGATATGATTCATATGAACATGGAGATACTCAGAATCTTTATTGATCAGGCAGGTTATTATATTGGACTGCTCCCTATTCCCTTATAAACTAAAATTTCTAGATATCAGAGTCAGGTGTCGTAAGGCCGTCCGTTCATTGTACCCAGGTTCTACTGTACCTAATACTGGCATCTTTCAGGCTGGCGTCTGCATTTCATCCCGCGAGTAGCTGTTCTATTCTCTCTCAACGGTGTTCTTTCACTGATCAATACCTAATCATTTTATATAGAGAACTTTGGTATTCCAAGGTTCGGTTTACTCATTGTCCTCAATCTCTCAAATGTCCAGGCATGTGTTTAGTCAGTTAATGTTTTTGTGGAAGCTCGACCCGTCAGGCTCGACACTTAAATTGCAGTGCAAAAAGCCCAACTACGCCGTCGCTACGGTGTGTTATAAGGTATCCATGCTATGTGAGTAGGTATTGGGCAGCGCTATTGCATCTGTATCTCTTGTAGACACTAAAATCATGTGCAAATAACCCAATGACGCTAGGCTACTATGTATGCTAACTATGCGATTGTTGTTGCATCTGCCCCCTCATAGACACTAAAATTGCAGTGCAACCAGTTGCCAACCAGTTGCCAACCCCTTGTAGACAATAAAATTGCTGTGTTCAGTCTCCTAACTCTCGTTACTATGGGAAATAGCTGAAGTTGCTGAAAAATTAAAAGGGGGGTGTGATAAGGGAGGCATGGGCATTTTAATCTAGTCATTTTCTAATATCCAACTCAATTCTGATAAAGTCTTCTCATCAAATGATCAACTCCTTTGTACGTATGTATAATTGCACAGTCTTACACCCTTAAATATCTTTTGCTATGAATCGGCCAGGACTCGTTAATTTTCCCTTATGGAGTTCTTCCTTAATAGTTAGACCTCTCTATGTTTCCGGTGCAGATATTGGAAATTCAGGACCATTCCTCTATCCCGTCTTGTGTTCATCCCACCGTATTCTGGAAATTATTAAAGATAGCGGTGGCCGACATGACGCAAGCAAATTTCCTCATATTACTATTCCGCCTGCTAGTCCTGTTGATGGCAAGCAGGACTCTATACCTTATTATGAGCTGAGGACGCTGATCCTGGATATGCGAACACGAGCTAGACAGCGAAGGGTAGAAGATGAGGACAAGCCTGAGGCTATTATATAGAAGAGGGTCAGTTCAACCCAGCTGGTTTCACTCGTGAGATCGAGAAATGCGAGCTTGAATATCCGTATGGGAGGCACTTTACGGTCTTCTTGATATCGTGTGTCAGGCCGCAGCATGCAAGATACTTCCATGCGTGTATGGATGGGAGGGATGTGTTGATTCGGCAGTCAGAGCTTTTTGGTTTTAGGGAGATGGTTTCTGCTCGGATTGACGCTTTCGGTGAGGTGTTGTCGTATATACCGTCTGAGGATAGTATACCATGAAATTGACTGTATCATTTTCTTGCGCTGAAAAGAGTCTCGTGCATCTGGAGTTGAACTTACGTAGCGGGTGCTGAAGAACGTATCAAAAAAAAATAAGAATTAAATCTGTCAATGACGGACTCTTCATACTTTGAAGACTAAATTCACGTCCTATTCCGCCCAAACCTCCTCCAAAACCGTATCCCTGTCCGGCCACTATCCTCGCTATCACCACCCTCATGCCCATCGTCTTCCCCGCTCTCTTCATCAAATTCAATAGGCGGAATCCACTGATTAATCCACTTGTGTTGAGGAATCTCTCCTAGTTTCGTGCTTCCGGAGCTATGCGATAACATTGATATTCTTCTGTCGAGTAGCGTTTCTGCTCTGCCGGTGCGAGAGACTTGCGTCTGGAGTTCAGGGGAACGAAGTCGTGCAGGTATGGTTGTTGGCAGCTCTAAATCTGCTGGCGAAGTAGCGACTGCTGTTGCTGCATGAGGAGGCTGTGATCTTGCCCTGGATTGATTGTCATCTCCTGCAGGCTGTAAGCGAACATTCGTCCGTCTTAGATGAATGCTGGTGGTAGATGAGTTCTTTGAGCGAACCCATACCGGATGAATATCTTGCAATTGTTTAGTTCTTTTCGAATTCGTCGCCCGTTTCGTCCTCGTGGCTGTAGATGCATCCGGTGCAATACTCTTTTTCTTATTTACAATCTGCCCTTGTGCCATCGTTCTCGCGCTCTCAATCTGTCTCGTTGAACTCCCTTTCCGTCCATCCACCTGCTCTCCCACACTTCCAGGCTGAACTTTAGTATTATATCTCCGCCGTCCTCTCACAACCGCACCACCTTGTCCCACCGACGAATATCGTCCCCCAGCACTCAACGCCAACGAACTCATACTCTCCAACCTCATCCTAAACCCTTCGAGCTCCGTCACAGACTCCCTCGCCGATCGCTCCGACAAACTCATCAATTCACGAATCATATCATCATTATCAACGCCAGTTTTCTTTCTCAGAAGAGTCGAAATGATTCTAGTGAGGCCCGTGTTGAGGACGAGGAGGATGTGGTTTAGGGATGTTTTTGCTCGTTCTTTATATTTCGTCAATTGTCAGTCCTTGCTTAAATCGACAAGGGGAGATACAAACCATCACCGCGTCTATACCCCTCTCCCAATCTTTCTGAATTCGTCTTGAAGATCTTCGCTATCTGTCTCGGCGCACGCGCGAGATGGAGTTGCAATTTCTTCTCTTCGGCAGTTTGTGGCGTAGCCACCGCAGGGCCCGTCGAAGGACTTCGTTTGTTCAATTTCTTTGCACTTGAACGTGTATCATTCTTGATGCGTTGGTAGAGGTGTCGAGTAGACTCGAATGCGGAGAGGAGAGATGTTATTATCGTCGACAGATGGGTTGGATGTTCTTTTTTGACTCGAGGTTTCTGCTGATTTTGTGACATTTTTTCCCTTGTATCTTTAAGGGAGATCCTGGTATGATCCAAGGGTTATCCTTATCGAAACTTGCGTTCTTGATATTCCGATGGACAAATTATTCGGGACCGAATTGCCAGTAAACCACACACCCTGGAACTATAGAAGATTAGAACTGACGACGCAGAACCGACATCCCAAGGTTGTTTATCAACGATCTTGAAGGACAGCATCAAAACAACACCTCACCATCCAACAGACGACACCAGTAGATAACCTCGACTAGCAAGCACCAAAGCCTCAACCATTCTGCATACCCCACCCAGTCTAGACCTCTCGCTATCCAATAAACAGGATAGTTGCTCACAAATTGACTCAGACTAGTGATATCAAATGCATGCAAATGGACATTTATCGTCGAATGGATGGCGTTCAATAACCGCGTTGTGATTGTTAGTGTGGAATAAGTTGTCCAATGATGGGTTAAATATGGGCATTGCCCGAACTGCATATTGCATGTATGCATGCATGTAGCGTGCTCGATCCTTCTTCAGACAATTTAAATCTACTTGACAACTGGCAAACATTAATTACTGGATGGCTCTCGAAATGCTATGGCTACGAAGCTACGAGATGGCTCAAGAACTTATACGAGAGCACACACTACAAAATGAACCCATCGCAAATTGAACCATTCCCACAATTTACTACCAACACGACTATCTACAAAGAGCTCATCTTAGCTTCACCATTCCATTTGGAATGGCTACTAGACTCCAGCACCACGATGAGGTATGAGCTTCAAATCGCTGGAGGCCACAGGTCCTAGGATCTGGGCTGTTTCTCAACAGGGTCGCCGTTTTTCAACGGGTTCGCCATTTCTCAGTGGGTATCAGCAGCGCACCTAGCCCTGTTGATGGCGTTTGGGAGGATTGTCGTCTTCTGGTGATTCCTCACGTTGGCGTTTGAAGAGCTCCCGGATCACGAAGACAGGGTGTTGCTGCTGCTGGAGTTGCTGGATTTGCAGCTGTGCCTCTTGCACCAGCAGCTGTCGCTGCTGTCTCTCCACAGCACGTCTCTCAATCCACCGGGAATGAGAATTTCCGAACGGAGTGGAGGAAACCATCGCACAGGGCAAGAACCGTTGGCGTGCCAGCGCTTGCAGAGATCGCACAGAAAACGCCTAGGTGGCTTCCTCGCACCACCACTACCACCACCGCGTCCTCTATTGGGATTGCTCCCTCCATAGTTGCCAGTTGAGCCGGGGGCGTGTTGGGTTGAGTCCGACATGTTGGCGATGACGACGTTGGTTGCTGGTTGTTGGCTGTGGTTGTAGATATCGGTGTTGTAGAGCTTGTCGAAAGTCGGTTTGAGTCGATAGAGACAGCAATGGTGAGGAGTGGAAAGAAGAGAAGAGAGAATAGAGAGGGGAGGGGAAGAGGTATTTACACTCGACGAGGAATGCTTCGAGGGTTACTGAGGCATCGATACGCCCAGCCACATGACCACCGCACAAACAAGGTGATATTGATTAGCTCGTTTGGTGGATGACGAATTTTCACTACGAACACTTGATATCCTTTTTTTTTTTGGCCAATATATATCCTGTGATAGTGCGCAGGTGGATTTGGTGAGCATATTTCCTGCCGTCACAGTCAAAACAAGTTCCCTATCTGGAGGCCGCCAGAAGCATGGGAAACATAGTGAAGCATACGAAAGACACAAACTTGATGACCGATTCTGTGACATGCATTTAATATACTTAAACCTCTCCTGTCGCGATTCGTGGCTGACAGGCTTCTAAGCTGATTCAAGGAACGAAAAATGAAATATATCTCAGAAGGATTTCAATATAGCCCAAAAAAACTACCTAGAGAAAACATTTGTGCGCGCTCGCCGTGTCTTTGGCGGATCCTTACTATGGAACACGTTAGTCGAAGGGCATGGTTCTCGGTCCTAGCATGGTCATGACCCTCATGTTAGGCCTGATGGCCATATTATCTGCGCTTTATGGAGACCGATCCAACGCGGCTGCTGGCAAGGGCATGGCTGCTATTATTCTCTTGTTCCTTGCCACATACAGCTTCATTGACATTCGTTTACCCGGTGGAGAATCTAAATTATACATGTCTTGCATTCAGTCAAATGGCGTGTGGGTTTGTGAACGACTACACTACGCCTATTGCTATTGGAGATATTAAGCAATCAATGCGGCGTGGGATGTTGTTATCTGGTCCTTCTTCGTTGAGACTAGAGTCTTGGTCCTTGAAGATGTTGATGAACTCTTTGATGAGAAGACCCATCCAGACAATGTCTTCCATGGACGCGGTGATGATGTGCACACCAAATGTGGATGGTATGAGGGAAAATCATGAAATTAGGGCGGTACCCCCATTATTATGATGGATTTAGCAGGTATAGATGCAGATTCAATGGTCCGTGTGAGTTAGGGTATACCCAATTCATCGCAATCTGAATTATACTAGAGATGGGAGAGTCATACTAGCCACTATGGTTGTTAAAGGAAAGATTGAAACTTACAACCCAAGGCCATGGAATCATCATTATAAATATTACAACGCTTAAGAATGCAAGTCAAGATGATCTGCTCAGAGCCCACTGAGTGATGGAGGAAGCTGAATTATACCCTTTCTCATTATCTATGGACATTAAAAGTATTCAGAGACCAGGTATCCGACAATTTCAAGCCAGAGTTTGGATACCTCCTGAAATATTTCAAAAAAAAAAAAAAAAACTCCTCCAGATTTCTTAGTCGGATCACTCTAGCAACATACGGAATAACTAATTAAATTTTTACAATATCATCCTTGCATCTGTATATACTGCAATGCATGCATACCATTATATCCAAAACCACAAATCCCCTTCATCAAGCTAAAGGAGTCTCCGAGAGCTCTGAGCTGAAACATCCTTGCCTATCCCAATGCAATGCCGGTCAAGAGGGAGAAGACCCTAGCAAGGATTCTCGCGGCGCAGGAATACTACGAAAAGCTAACAGTTGCTGGACAGCGCGCTAAGAAGACCCTCTGAGACAATGATTTCTCGTTGTTCTATTTTCCTTTTTTGTTTTTGTGAGGCCATACTACATACCGTACTACATAGTAGTATAGAATGAGTATATTTGAATCATCTAAACCACGTCACATACAAAAATGAAACTGCTATGATTAAGGATCTAGGGTACATGGTAGGATTCTCTCATTCTATCATGTCCACCCTCCACCAAAGATGGTTGGTTTCATCCTTACTGGACCCCTACTTTGTCATGCAAAGCATCTCATTCGAGAATGGCATGCACACTAACTAGCCGATAAGGACAGGTGTGTCGTACGAGTTTTCTTTTCTTTTCTTTGTCTAAACCGAGGTCATGTGCTAGGGTAGATACAAAGCATCCTGTCATTTGTGTCTTTGTCCGTTCCGTCTGCATGTACTATGTAGTACACGTCGGAGTAGGTGGTAAACGTTAGTACATACGGCGCAGTTCAAACGGAATCAACGCTCCAATCCCAGATAGCCTGCACGTTGCGTGGATCAGCTAGAATGTGTTATGTGGCCAGGATCGACGAGAAAATCAGCCCGATGTTGCTTACAACACAAATCTGTTTTCCGATAGGTTTGCATCCCTGTCAAGCAATTTATTAGTTGACAATACCGCGGGCTGTCATGGCGGATACGGAAATACTGTGTAATGGCTGAGTATTGAAAAGAAACCGCCTGATATCCAGCGATTTCCTCCCTAATTTGTTGGACCAACGCGATTAAAGGAGCAGCGCAACGTACTGTGTTGTGGCAATCAGCAATCAATAATCAACCAGCAGAGAACAGCTCTGATTCCTTTCTGGCCTTAAACCCTGCAAATTGCAAATACGACCACCCAGACCCCGGATGATTAAAGATAGGAAAAGGCTGGCTAGTTCTGTCACAATGCATACGAATATCTCCTTCGTACACAGATACAAAAAGAGAATCGATTTCATAAATGTAGATGTCTACAACCTCCGCACACGTGCATCTTGCATCTAAAATATCTTCGAATCACGCAAGCCTCCATGGGGTCGCGCTTCAACTACGAGACCAACAAACCTGCCGTTGCGGTAACCACTTTCGTGCTTCTGGTCTCGGTCATCCTGTCTGTCTCGGCACGTCTGGGGACCAAATACGGATTATTCAGGAGGCTCACCAATGATGATCTCGCCATCATCGCATCGCTTTTATTTGCCATCCTCCAGGATATCTGCATAGCTCTGGCCGTGGATTCTGGGTATGGAGATCACCAGATCGATATCTCTGATGGTGACTTGGACCAAATAATGAAGGTTCTCTCTCTCTCTCTCTCTCTTTCTCTCCCTCTGCAAAACTAAATAATCTCATCAGAAACTCTTTGCAGCTTCCTTTTTCTATATCATGAGCCTCCTGCTCTCAAAACTATCCCTGGTCCTGTTCGTCCAAAGTGTAACGCCATCAATAAGAGATAAATGGATTGCTCGAGCGGTCAAGGCCATTCTCCTGGCCTGGGCAACTGTGGGCATCTTCGGCACTGCGTTCCAATGCTCCGTGCCACACACGTGGGATATTTGGAATGGCCGATGCTTCAACCTGGTGCGTCTGCTTTCTTTAATCTGTCTCCCCTTCAAAGCCTGGTCGCCCCAGACCATACTCATAATACCTGTACAGTTAGCATGGCGCTATTTTGTTGCAGCCTCGAACATTGCTACCGATATTCTCATCATTGCCCAGATCATGTTGCTGATTATCAACATTCAAACGTCGATTTCGCGCCGTCTGACGTTTTTCGGTATCTTTGCGCCTAGGGTTTTGTAAGTGGATCGTTCCCACCGAGTTCAAACTGAAACTTATGAGGTCCTATATGTATAGTGTGGTAATCGCAGCCATGGTCGAGCTCATACTCCTTCAGCAATCCACGTATACGAACGACCAGACGTACCGCATGTACGATCTCACCATTATCAGCGTCGTCATCCAATGCGTCAGTATTGTGACGGCATCCTGGCCTCAACTGATGCCTTTTCTCTCCTGGATGCACTCCAACGGGCTCCGGCTCAATAATGCGCAAGACAAGTCTTCATGGTCGTACAATGTGACCGTGCAATCGCAAATCCAGACGAGCTCGCAGGACCGGAGGGGTAAGAGCCGCAGCAGAGCCTTTGCTCCTATGGTGCGCGGAGACCAGATCCTCGTCACGCAGGAGTGGGATGTTCAAAGCCAGTCGAGCGCGGCACGCATAATCAGGGAAGAGGAAGATGAATTGTCGCACGGTGCCATGCAGGGCTCAAGCGACCGAAGCAGCTAGATACTCTTATGTAGATGTATATAGATATGTCTTTTACATTGCGCTGTAATTAAATGGTGATGCGAATTCAATTGATCTAATAGTAAATGTATATGCCGAATAGGAATAAAACAT
Source organism: Talaromyces verruculosus (assembly GCA_001305275.1). Lineage (NCBI taxonomy): Eukaryota > Fungi > Ascomycota > Eurotiomycetes > Eurotiales > Trichocomaceae > Talaromyces > Talaromyces verruculosus. Next base: position 165,059 of record LHCL01000053.1, on the reverse strand, counting down.
ATAGGCGAAAGGAATCATGCAGTCTTCTTCCGACGAGCCATCGACGCAATATCAGAACCCGGTAAGCTGTAATCTACAAAACCATGCTTCTGGTACAGGGGAGCACCCTCCTTGCTGGCATCCACGTATGCAGAAACGCCATCTCGATCAGCGAGATCGCAACCCCATTGGACCAGCATCGAGCCAGCGCCACGGCGTTGATAATCGGGGTGGGTGCCGACGGTATCTAAGTCTTTATTTTCCATGTCAATGTTGGACTATTCCGTTTTGTCTTTTGTCAAATGACCGGGTCATTCCTTACAGTAATGTTTCTCATCACCCATTACACGCCTTCTCTCCTTCTCAAGGGCATCAATCATTCCCTCGCAGCGCTCATACGGTGAACTGGGATGCCACTGCGGAAAGCGACGGCCGCGTTCTTCTGGCATGGCCAGGTCCCATTTGCCAAAAGCAACGAGTCGTGGGCGGCCTTGTTCGTCCCTGGAGGCGGTGTCAACCACGCGCAGGTACTTCTGGAACGGCCTCGTCGTGAAATCGTTCAGGTGCCAATCGTTGAGCACCCATTCGCGCATGCCCGGAGAGTCGGGGAATAGCTCTCCAATCACGGGTTGTGTGAAGGCTGCGAACCAGATGTCGCGGATGGCGGGGAAGTCTTCGATGGTCGCCTCCTCGAGGACGAGAGTGGTGGTAGATGTTGAGCCCATTTTCTTTTTTCTTTATACTTTCTTTCTGTTTTGCTGTGGTGGGAAAAAGAACAAAATGGCAAATGGCCTGAATTGCTACCTAGGTATGTAAAGTATTGTAACATAACAACCCGGTATAGGTAGCCCTTACGGTACACGCTAAGCTTTGTGCTAGTAAGTTAACTAAATTAGCTAACACGCCAAAAAGTTGGCTAAGAGAGGATGGAAATATAAACCTGGTATGTCGACTTACGGAGTGATACCTAGGTACATCTCGATTAACACATACGCCATAATCCCCGTCATAACTGCTCTGGACTCTGTGTTGCAAATTACCACTGCTTATTGCATGTGGACTCGTATATAGCTGAATGCATAATTAGTGCATGTAACGCTAATATACTCACGCAAATGATGCTTCCCAAAACTCCGTGGCCAAGTCACACAATATGCCTCACATTCTGCCCCCCCTGCAAGTGTCCCGGATACATTTACAACCTTGGAACCTGCGTAGGTAGTGTCCATCCTGCATCTAATCAATCCCTCTTTTCGTTTCTTTCCTTCTGTTCTTCAGCTCGCAGTCAGCCGAAATTTATTCTCCAAGCTCTGCGTCCTTCTTCGCTCACTCAAACACAACAATGGCCTACGAATTGAAGAGCAAGACGCCTATTTCCAGTCAAGACGGGGTGGTGGCTCCAACCTCTGACTACGATCGTGACGATGCGAATCTGCAGCGGATGGGCAAAAAGCCTGTCTTGAAGGTGCGTGAACCAATCACCACCTACCTAGGTAGTTTACACTGTTTACACTCTACTAATGTACTGCCATCTACAATTAGAGAAACTTCAGTGTTCTCTCCATTCTCGGTTTTAGTTGCACTATGCTAGGAACTTGGGAAGGAGTTCTTGGGTAAGAGACATCTTGCTACGATCTCCAGCAATTCAATTCACCAATTCACTGATCAATTGTCCAGCACATTTACAGAACCTCTTACAAAGTAATCCTCTCTATACGTATCTCTCTCTCTCTCTCTCAATCCTTCCCTGACAAACCAACAGTGGCGGCTCCGGCGGTGCCATTTACTCGTTTATTTTCGCCTGGGTTGGCACCATTTTGATGTTCATCGTCTTCGCCGAATTGGCCTCAATGTAAGGCCATCTTTATCTATCTAATGGTAGCTTAAACACATCTAATCAATCCAATATAGGGCACCGACGTCCGGCGGCCAATACCACTGGGCAGCCATGCTTGCCCCAGTCAAACATCAGAAGGTTTTGAGTTTTGTAACGGGTAAGTGTAAAACATACACACACAGAGACGACAATCTGGACTGACTCTGAAAACCTTGTAGGATGGCTTGCCGTAATCGGCTGGCAGGCAGCTTTGGCTGCATCCTCCTTCATGACAGGCCAGATGATCCAATCATTAGCCATCCTCGGACACCAACTCTCCTACGACGCTCTACCATGGCAAGGCACATTGATTATCTGGGCTACTTTGAGTCTGTCGTTGATTGTCAACTTGATTGGCGGCAAACTTCTGCCCCGTATTGAGGTGGTCGTTTTGGTGCTTCATATCCTCGGGTTCTTCGCTATCATGATTACACTCGTATACATGGCCGAACCGAACACGGCGAAGGAGGTGTTTACGACTTTTCAAAATGGGGGAGGGTTTTCTACGCAGGCATTATCGTGGTTTGTGGGCATGACAGGTAGTGCTTTTGGGTTTGCTGGTGGAGATGGTGTTGTGCATGTAGGTTGCTCCTTTTTCCTTGGTAATTTCTTTTAACAATTCAATCAGATGGCCGAAGAAATCGCAAAACCCGAAAGAGTGATCCCCAGGGCCTTAATGCTCAGCGTCGCAATCAACGGCTGCCTCGGCTTTGGCATGATAATTGCCATGCTGTTCTGCGCTGGGCCCGACCTGGGCGGAAAATTGGGCGAGATCACTGGCTACAACTTTATGGGCATATTCATGGAAGCGACGAACTCTCTGTCTGGCACAATAGCCATGTGTTCGATTGTAATCATTTTCTACGGCTGTGCCGTCATGGGTCTTTTGGCCGCTGCATCGAGACAGCTTTGGTCTTTTTCGCGAGATAGGGGAGTCCCGGGATGGAGGTTGTGGAAGCAGGTGAGCTTCATTCTTTTGCCCTGAGGGAAGGAAAGAGAACAAAAAAAGGAAGAAGAATGACCAACAAACATACAACAGGTTTCCACTACAAGACATTTACCGATCAACGCCATCCTCCTTTCAGTGACTATTTCCACGCTCCTGGGCCTGATCAATATCGGTTCCACCCTTGCCATGTACGACGTCGTGTCGCTGGCCGTGTCCGGCATTTACCTTTCGTACCTCGTCGTCGCCACTTTACTCCTTATCCGTCGAGTGCAAGGCTACATCTACCCGCAATCCAGCGATTCATCCGAAGACGAACTCGTCAATGTCCCCGGCGCAAAATTAGTATGGGGACCGTTCCATTGTCCCGGCGTACTGGGGATTGTGGTCAATGCCCTCGCTGTGGTATATATTATTATTGTGGTGTTTTTCAGTTTCTGGCCAAGTCGTATGAATCCGACGGTGGAGGAGATGAATTGGGCTGTTCTGGGAGTTGGTGCTACTATGTTTCTGACTGGGATATACTTCGTTTTCCGTGCGCGCCATGTCTATACTGGTCCTGTTGTGGAACTGTGAACTGTAGGTATCGTGCCAAAAGTTGTACCTTTCTCTTCAAGCTTGTCATGCTATACATATCTAGATGCTGGAATAATTCTCTATAAACGATGCTGCATGTGTGTATTCTCTGCAATTACCTAGGTAGTGGTCTGCCGCGTACTCCGTGGTGGAGCAACGTAAAGCAAATGAGGGTCTGCATCCGGCTGGTGTTGCCTCTGTTTCGGTATGTTCACTGACATCTAAGAAGGATCCTATCAATTCCGAGAGCGTGAGCTGGAGTTGATCCTTTCGATGCATACATACGTTGGTATATAGTGCCGTATACTGGGTATAGATTCAGTTAGGGATGAGTGGAAATGTAAAAGGGTTAGGGCTCAGTGCAGAAACAGTATCTGCAGGTAAGGGTTCCAAGAAATTCGCCAGGAGGACAGGGAGTGGCGTCGGTTGTGATTTAACAAGGCCTTAATCTCGAGGAGAGACAGAGCCACCATGGGGCGTCATGATTAACCCCAGGTTGACAGATTTCAGGTTGACCCGAGACATAGAATATTCGCTTTTGTGGGATTCGATTGAAAGCTTCTTCAGGCAGGGTCCTCGTCTACATGGCTGAGACAAGTCGACTGTCATCTATATAGCACAGGAAGACCAGAAGCTGTGTCTTGATTTACTGGGCGATTGTCACCCTGACAGGGTCGATTGTTAATAGCCACGCCTAGCTATGACACCGTAGTTTCGTCACTGGAACAACTCCATATAGTACTATAATTCGTCTTTTTTCAATAATAGCCACTGTCTCTGGTCCCATGCCTGCTGGTATAATAAACCAACTTGAGCAGCGCCCTCAGCGGCCAGGTAGCAGTCTCGTAGCCTTCCTCCTATGATCTCAACATCACCAAGAGCATGTTCAAGGCTCTGCTTGATTAATGTTCCGTCAAACCCACTCGTCAAAATAAACGCTTTATCAATTTTGGTAGGGATCATGTCATCCCGAATATCTCCGGTAGGATTGTCTACACAAATGTCAGCTATTAATTTTACCCAGATGGCCCACTGGCAACGTACTCGCAGCAACTAGATAGTTATGAATATTCTGCGCAATGCTTTGAATATATCTCATCTCTACTGCTTCAACATCAACCCATGACAGCACAGCGGTGGCGTCGGGGTCCTTCAGATGCAGAGGGTATTCGTTATGGTGATGGTCCTGGTGGTCCTCGGTTCCTAGCACTTCGCGATCAAAGTTATCTCGTATCAGCACACGCGCCTTCCGGACTTCTTCCTGTAACGCGGCTCTGGATCCACCGAGCGAAAGCCAGCTCTGTAGGATTTCCGATCGTTCAATGGCCGAGCGGGTTATATCCCGATCGAGACCGGCACTTCCCCAGGGGTCCATGGGGAGGCGCCCATTTCGAGCCATTGGCCTAGGACTCGCATTGAGACTTTGTAGGTCCAGATAGTATTGTCCTAGGTCCATAATGAGATATCTCCCGTCCGCCTCTCGTGGAGTCCCATTGCTGCTATATGTTGATACGGCCATCCGGCTCAGGGGCTCCAGCAAAGGCGTGATGCCAACCTTCCGGCTCGCCTCGACGAACAAATCCACCAGGGTTTGGTTGAAAAAGCCCGGGAGGGCGATAACGGCCGATTGTATATCAATGTTGTGCTTGGTGCGCGCCTCTTCCTGCAACCGCGCGAGGATATCGACAAACGCATCCTTCACATCATTCAGCGTGAACTCCCCTAGTTCTGACCTCTTGTCGCTGCGAAGCCGAGCCGTGATGCTGTGCCAAATACTGCAGACGCACTGCCGTACCCAAGACAGGTTCGCTGTGTCATGGCTACAATAGGTCAAGGACGATACGAGCCTTGCAAATAGCATTACCATAGCATTGGAAATGCCGGAGGTCCCTTCCTTCTTCCGGCCATATAGCGCGTCGAGCGTGCCGTCGCTCCATGATTCTAGTCGCAGCTGGAATAGATAGATGCTGAAGGGATCGCCTAGCTCAGGTTTGATACAGGCTGGCAATGTCACATTATCACTGCTATACGCATGTGCAACAGTTCTAGGGTTCTGGTCAATAGTCACCCTAAGGAAGTGGTAGAGAGGATTGGGGGTTCTTCAAAAGCAATTCTCGACACGTACATCATCTCGGGCCCGAAATCAATGCCAATGGCCTGAGGGCGGGCTGCAAAGATTGCATCTACAAGGGATATAACGAATCCCCCGCAGAGAAACCATCGCAGCAAACACACCATGTCGGATTGATTGGTATACCACACAGGTCAAGCAAGGGTTTCAGACAAGGCGGAGGAAGTCATAATTTCCATTGTAAATAATGCCAAGGGACATTTGGCACTAGGGAGGGCCCTGAAACCCGGTCCATTACCTAGAGGCGAAGCTGAGGTGGGGCTTCATTTCAACTTTTACTGGCAACTCATCACTTCATTGGTGATATGAAGTACCTTAGCAATTCTGTCCCTTACACCAGTTGCTTAAATGTAAATATAGCCTTGCACTATAAAATAGCATAACTTCCTGCATAATCAACAGTTCAGCTCATATAATATGCTAAGAGGTGATGAGCCTATATCTCGGGTTGCGCGTACTGCTGATTGTAGCCGCAAGGCAGTCTATCATATTCGATCAAACCTTGAACGATTTGGAAATGTGAAAGCGCTGCTATACTCCCCTAGACAACAGAGAGATTTGAAACCTAGAATGCCACCACTACTCAATCCAATCCAATCCATCCCGCAAAAAGTCTCATATGGATACCTAGGTAAATACGAAATTACAACTCCCCATGCTCAGCCTCAGCCCTGGGCTTCCCATCCCCAAACCCACCTTTCCAATACCCTTCCCCATTGCTTCTCCCTTCATTCTGACTCTTACACTGCGGATTCTGTCTATCCTCAACCGTGCCAAATGGCCAGATGGGGATGTAGCATGTCTCATTATAACCGCATTTGGTCTTGCATTCCTTCCACGTTGTCCAGGCCAAATACTCCACTAGCCCTAATACACGGGCTTTAGCAGAAGCAAAGTCCGTGTCATCGAGTACAGTGCGGAGAGTAGAGCAAATCGTATACGAGACATCGTACACAACCTGTCCCGCCAGACTAGAGGCATTAGCAGACGAAGGAATAAACTGACCCGCGCACCGCGCCGATTCCATGCCTGCGTCCCGCTCTCGATCATCAATAAACGCCAAAAACACACTCGTCACATTCGACTGCAGCCCTTGCAACGAATCTACTTCTTCGGAGGCGAGATAGGCAAGTAGATTCGAGTACTTGAGTACAATCATATCCACGACACCCTGCCAATCAAACGACGACTTTGCTGTTGCGGTAGCATCGTGCTCCATAACCAGTTTCGTCAGATCTGCACGAATAGGCTCGAGTTCCTCAGACTCGAAGTGATTCAACCTCGGCATCCCGTTCTTTCCACTACTCTGCGCAAACAGATCAAGCTCTTTATACGCATAAGCCGTCACGAAATTGTCATAATTAAGCTTGACTCTGTCCCCACCAATTCCATTAAACCTTGACGCAATTGACTGATAGAAATAAGAATTCATACCGAATCCACCACCACCACTACCACCACTACCAGGTCTGTCAATAGGCCCCTCCTCCTCGCGAAGCACAGCACTAATCCTCTCAATCTCCAAATCACGCTCAAAATCACACATGATAATCTCAAACCCGGCTTCAGCCCGCAAAATGCCGTCGATGCGATCGTTCCACTCGTTTTGAGCGATTGAGCAGCCGCGGAGGGCGCGTTGGGTTTCGCCTGGGGGGCCGAATGGTCCTTTCCCTTTGCCTCTGCCTGGATCTTCGGATTCGGCATCGTTAAAGGGGGAGGTGGTGAGGCTGTCCCGGAGAAAGATTCTGTCGCTAGAGTCTTGTGTGCCCATATCCGTTTTTCCGGCTGAGAGGCCGTCGATGTATAAGAGTCGGAGATCTTTGGCGGCGGTGTAGGTGTGTAGGTATCCGTATTTATCTTCTTCGTTACTGTCATCTGTGAAGAAGGATTGACGTGGTGGTGGTGGTGGTGGCGGTATATCAAAAGGAAGAGGAGCATCCCCAGGTAAACCCCATGGAACAGCGCCCGGCGGTCCATATGGAGGTCCATCAGGACCCCTGGGATGTCGCGGCCCAGCCCTCGCAAAATTGAGCGCATGCTCCGGCTCAAACGCCAACCACTCGGTCCCATTTACTCTTTCTGCCGATCTGGTCCCATGATAAAACTGCGTTCCTGCGGGCACACTCGCCAAAAAGAAGGACATGCCGTTGTGGTTCCAGGCGGAGCCCCATTGACGCATTGAGGAGTGGAGGGTGTTGAAGATGTGGTTTGCATTGCGGATTTGTCCTCTAGGTTGTTGATTTGGGGATGGGGACGATGGTGTTGGGGATGAGGAGGTGAGGAGTGCGAGGGTCGGGATGAGGGCTGCGGTGATGTGCATTGTTCTTGTGTGCTCTGGATAGATTTCTAGTTGAAGTAGTTGATAAAATGGAAATGAGGATAGAAATGAGAGAAGAGTCGTACGAAGAGGGAGGAAAGCTGCAGATCAGATCAGATCTTATCAATCTACATACAATTTCTGAGCGGGCCGCGTGGCCTGCGGGGCATCAACACAATCCGAATATCATCAGATTATCAACTCAGGAGGGAATCACATATGTGCAATAAATGAATGTAATATTAGTTTTCTATTATTAAGTGCATATCTGCATATCCAACATACATGACTCATCACTCGTCATATAACTCCAACCTCACCAGCGCCCATTATATACAAGACCCCAACACCACTTGTACCGTACCTAGGTAGGTTAATAGCGATTCTGATAAACCTCCTTATACGTATCCACCACCTCCTTATCAAGCTCCTCCTCAAACACATTGATCTCAGTCGACGCAAACTTTCTCGCACTAACGCCCTTCTCAAACAACGCATCCAACTCCGCGAATGTGCGACCACTGGGCTCCGGAACACGGAAATAAGTGTACACAATACACAAGAAACACAAGCCAGCCCAGAAGAAGCCGGCGTAGTTACTCCAGTTCCAGGCTGTGGGGTTAAGCATATAGGGTGTCAAGACGCCGGTTATGATGCCGACGACGTTGTACAGGTTGCGGGCTAGGACGACAGACTTAATCTGTAGGCGGCGAGTCGATAATTCGGAGACAAGCGAGTAACAGACGGTGCCGACCGAGATTTGGTAGAAGAGGGCCCAGATGATCATCATTGAGCCTGTGGCCAGTGCTCCTTGGGTGCGATGGGACTCGGGGACAAGACCCAAAAATCCCATAACGAACAACATCGAAAACAATCCACACAATCCAAAAAGATATAGAGATCGACGACCAACGCCCATAGCCATCAAACCCCACGCACCAAACACGCCAACAATGTTAATCCCATACTGGCCCAACGCAAAGGAATACGAATCCGACGAACTCAGTCCCGCCTGCTCCAAGAAATAAGTCGAATAATTCGAGAATGAGTTACCGCTCAGATTCTGAATTGCCCAGACCATGCACACAATCTCCGTGCGACGACGGTCGGTGCCCTTGAAACAATCCCAGTAACTCGCGCCGGAGGTAATCTTCTGCTCTAGTGCGGTGGTGTGCACCATCATAGCGATAGTCTCGTTTGCATCAAAATCGGTTTCTCTGTTGAGACTTGTCAGGCGCAAAAGCGACTTTTTGGCGTCTTCGACGCGCCCCTTTCGGACGAGCCACCAGGGTGATTCAGGCGCGAACCACACCCCGATGAACAGAGGTAAAGGCCACATCCATTGCAAAGCATAAGGGATACGGTAGGCCCATTGATCGTGGTCGCCGCGATTCAACATGGCCTTGATGACGCCTACGCCAATGACCTGGCCGATTCCCCAGCATACGTTGACGTAGCATGTCAAATAGCTACGGAGCGAGACGGGGCAGACTTCTGATGCGTATGTAACGGTCAAAGTCTGGAAGACACCCCAGGGGATACCGCAGAGAATCTCAGCGGCGAGCAAAGTCTGCACGTTTTGTGCCGTGAAGAAAATCGCAGTGAACGCTGCGAGCATGACCAGGCAGGACATGACGGTGTATCTATAACCGAATCGTTCCGAGACATAGCCATTGATGAACAACCCGATAATCTCACCCACAGCTGCGCCGTTACTCAAACCAGATTGCCACTATCACCATTAGCAACCCTTCCAATTCATGACTCGAAAAAAAAAAAAAAAAAGCTTACTCTAGCAGGAATCTGATACGTCCCGTTACTCCCCAACTCTCCATACTTTTGATTAAAAGCCGGAAACCCGTACAAATTCCCAACAAGACTAATATCATACCCTTCCATGACAATACATGACGAGATTATCACACTCCAAAACACGGCTTTGGGGTATAGCCTAATGCCTTGCATTAAAGTCATGTTGTGCTCCTTCTCGGTGGCGGCTCTAGCGTCTGCGATCAACTGGTCGACGGTGTTGGGTTTTTCGAGGTTCTCATCGTTGGCGACTTCAGAGTGAGGGGTGGGTTTGTTGTAGTGCTCGACCACGACCTTGTCTTGGTTGGTGGCCATGGTGCGTCTTTTCTGAGTCTCGTGCAGAGACTAACTTGGCGCAAAGACAGGATGATTGATGGAGAAGGGAAAAGAAAAGTCGGGGACGGGAGAAATTCCTGGTCTATAAATGCGGGTGAGTGGGGACGGCGCTGTGCCGATATTTTGTCTCTTTGTATCTCGACTATTCCATCCTCGGCCTGTTAGACCAATGATTCTAACAGGAAAAGATCCAATTAAGTTCCCGGCGTCTATTCCGATGCCTTTCTTGTAAAGCCAACCACGAAAATCGCGACTTTGTCCATGTCAACTTGTATGCGGGGCCAAGACGGAAAACGCACGCCGATCACGATGGTAGAAACACATGGAAAGCACCAGACGAGTCAATTGCCGATGAATGTTCAAATACGAGTTTGAGCCGGTAGCAGGTACCTCAATTAATGCACGTCCCAGTATCAATGCTCATCCTGCAAGTTCGTACGTATCTTGCCCAGCCTGCCAAAGAGGGGAGGGAGGAAACTCGCTTATCTAGCCTATCCCTAAACAGCTAGCGCCAACATAATACGTAGTATGTACTCTTCTCTCCCTAGTCTATCTTCGTCGCATTACATTACCCTCTCACGAGACTCGAGACTCGAGACATCAAACATCGGCTATCAAACCAACCCTTAGACCCCACGGGGTACAACAGGCTAGGCCACATGTCACTCCAAAATAAGCATAAAATTAAACCAGTCCCTTGCGCAGGCTGGCCAATCGCGCATCTCTGAGGCAACGAGGTACGGAAAGCGGTTTCCGACAGGCGAATGTGAGGCCTTGCCTTGGGGGTTGGGAGTCCACTTCCCCAGATTTCGGACAATGGATTCCTCTGTACGGATAGTTGATGGTCGATGAATTGTATGTATTTACGTAGCACAGTAGGGTTGTGTGAGTATACCGAGGTATTCATAGTTGTATCATGGCTTTGTTGGAGGTCGGGCGGAATTACTATATGCCGGATTGGCTATCACATTACTACGTAAAATCTAGCAACTATATCGTACAGTAAATATGCAAAGGGTATCTCAGTAACACACAAGATCGCAGCAAACATCACGACGACCCCAAGTCAACAACAACCCTCAAATCGCTATCCATCCAATCAATCGTCCCCGCCGACAACTGCGCTATCGTCCAGTCCCCATCATTATCCGCCGTCACCAACCCCTCCGGCAGCCACACCTGGATCTTCCAGCTTGATGTATCGACATTCCCGTTCTCGTCGCATGTTGATGCTGGCAATTGGCCCGACCAGCGGTGAGCGATCAGACTGCGGATGCTGGCGAGATCGGGGCATTGTTCGGCTGTGACGTCCAGACGGGGCACGACGCGTTTGCTGTCGTGGATCACGTTCAAGCGTAGGGTGATGGGGGAGGTGTCGTGGGGGTGAGGATGCTGGCTCTGGTGTGAGTCTGTGCCGTAGGCGGGCTGGTGCATGGCCGATAAGAAGGGGGCGTGTTCGGTTGGTTGAGGCTGCTCGGGTTCTCTGCCGGCGTTTTCTTGCTTGTGGATGAGACTCTCTTTGATAATTCGGTCGAGGTCGCGAGTAACAGAGTTTGCACTATTCAGCCAAAAATCAGTGTGTCGTTAAGTATCCAGTTAGGAAGAAACTTACAATTCAGTCCGAGCCGGGGCAGTGGCGCTACCACCAATACGCCAATCGAGCTGAGTAATCTCGCTCGACGTCAGGATTTGATTGAGGTGGTAAGCTTCACACTGCGGTGCACACTCTGTCGGGTTTCCATCGTGAATCACTTTCCAGTGACTGTCCACCGCCGCGACGAGTCCCCACCAGTCCGGCTGCTGCAATCCAGATACCCCCCATAACGTATCCAGCTGGTAGTTTTGATTGTACATGTTGTAGGTTTGTGAAACTGTATTCCAATCGGTTGGATACCCGTCCAAGACAAGCGGCGACAAGTTTATGCCCAATTGTTCATTACCAGAAAAGTCATGGTGCGGTAGCGGAGGCGGCGGCGGTACATAATGGTTCTGCGCATGCTGATGATCGTGCTGATGATCATGCTGTGCAACTGTAGGCCTTGGTTCAGGCTGAGGCTGGGGCTGTGCTTCCTGAGTCGGCGTTTGTTCTGTCGAGCCCCCAGTCTGCACAATTTCCTCCGTCTTTCTTCGCTTACGATCTTCAGGTTGAGTGCCAGCACCACCCTTTCGCGTCTCAATTGCATACTGTCTCTGCCGTTCGTTTGTAACCATGCGCCGAAGTAGCGGAATAACAAGCGATATGATTTTGTGTTGATCGCGCGGCCAGATATACTGTCTTGGGGGCATTCCTTCATTGACAACATTTTCTCCAAAAAACCGCTCACCGTATCCCTCCGTATCGAGAAAATCGCGCACGCAATTCCACAGTCGCAACTTGACCAACTCGGTATCGCCCTTTCCGCGCTGACCGACGCAGTCTCGTCGATCGGGATGAGCGTCATCCAACATGTAATTCTTCGCGGCTGCCTGTAAATGTAGGAAATTCTCGGGCGACAGTTCGAGCGATGCATAGAGCCGGGACATTGGCGGTCGAGTATACTTCTTATTGCTGGACGGCTGTCGAAATAAAGCAGCAGCTGAATGAACACCAGCAGCCCGCGCATCCGTCAACTGCGACTGCGACCGTGCCAATTCCCCAAATTCACTCCCATCAAACACTTGTTGTTGCGCCTGTTGTTGATGTTGCTCACCCTGATCCGCCATCCCCGTCAACGCCGGATCAAGCGCTTCATCCCCACGCTTACGCTTTTTTGAAACCGCCCGCGCCAGTCCCTGTCCATTCTGTCCATTCGCTATCGAGGTGCGATTCTGTCGTCCCGTATTCGCAGGGGTGCCGAGAGTGCCAAATGCGCTCTCATCGAATCCATCGTCTGGTAAATGTAGGTCCGCAGAGTAATTTTCGAGATGGTGATGGCCTGCGGCGGCGGCAGCAGCAGCAGCAGTCGCCCAGTCAGATGAGTCGGCCTGACCTGCTGCTGCTGTAGCTGCTTGTACAAGGCCTGCCAATTGATTCTCGCTTGTAGTGTAGTTGATGTGGTCGATATGCGGGTTGGCGGCGGTATGGAAGTCGGATTGTTGCTGTTGTGGCTGAGACGTCGTATTTGAAGCCATCTCAACTGATCAAATGAAATGTAAGAGCGCGACTGCAAAAAAAGGACAAGGCCGTAAATTGTACAAAAGTAGCTCTATTCGTACGTTGCAACAACGTCTCGCTCGTCGCGATCGTATCGTACTCAAACAATCAAGACACAAATTGCCTCTCCCCAAGAACAAGCTCAAAGAGCTCGTCCAGGGACGAAAACCAACTCGCGACCGTCAAAAAGACGGCGTTGTTCACGAACCGGGATGGAAGCTAGTGCGACGACCACTAAATGGCCGATGAGGATGATGCGCTGTTTGTCTCGTTTGACAAGGACTTTTGGATTGTTTGGAGGTTGAGCAGACAGTGCAAACTCTGAAAAACGCGGCAAACTCGACACGTGATCTCTGCCTGAGGAATGTGGCATATATCCGGATGCATCCATTGACACACAGTTGCAACTACCTCCCCATCCACCTCCACATACAAATTTATACCATGGTATGTTTATTTATCAAGCTTGGAGGTCAAACATATGGAATACACTGTTCTTCAGATAGCTTCTACACAGTTCACAAATCGAATGTCTGATTAGGACCTCATCCTATTTGTTGATGACTTGCAGCTTCATCTCATGTCCACCTTTTTGATGCTCTGACCTCTCCATACATACGGACGAGGACTATTTACACTTGTGAAACTTCTTGGGCGGAATTCGCTGCTGATAAGCGGCATCGATCACCTCTACTGACCGACTAGCAGACACAAGCGCAATCTTGACCGCTAGATTTCGTGCATCGGTCTTGTAGATGCATGGCATAATCATATGGAAACCCAGCTGGATACGGCCCGCACCAGAAAACCAATGGATTAGGTATGCTGGCGAAGATAAAATGTTACGATTTTGGGGTTATTGTCCAGGTATAGATTTGCCATGGGATAAGAAGGTTCCTTTAGTATGGTTCTGAAACGTTCAGGAAATCAGAACGGTCTCGCATTACAACACCAATTGCCCACAGGCCAGAAGCGTCTTTTAACATTTCAATGTTGGCTCGCATTACCTTTCCCAGGCTACCCTTTCTCTTGGGACTTTTCGCCGAATCGATAACGCCCTCATCAATTCATTACACAGGCGTTTCTTGTCATCAAGCAAGATCCGTGGCACTGAAATGATTTCATTTACATAAATGTATGAAACCCGTCAACACACCTTGTTCCAACGCTCTCGTAACACACAAGCAGCAGCCTTCGGTCTCCGATCCCTCGTAAAAACACCATTAACCCTATAACCCTAACGATCTGAGAGGTCGTCTGAAAATCCGCGGAATTCCATACATGTTCCCCCACCACCGCCTCAACACGATCGTGAACCGGATGAAACATCTCCAGCATACGGGACTGATATTCTTCGCTCCAGGGAATGTCCATAACGGTGTGCAAGCCAGCTAGACTGTCCGCGCCATATTCAGTGATGATTATCGGTTTGCCGTAGCTGTGTTGCCAATCGGACAATTAATCATATAGAGCTTTTCCGGCCACGTCTAGTTCGCTGATGTGCTGGTACCAGCCAAAGTAGCGATTGAGACACAGAACGTCGAACATGCCAGATATCAAGTCTCGGTCTACTGGATTGAAGATCATGATGGTGAAGCAAATGGGGCGGTTGGGATCAAGTTCTAGGGTCAGTTTGGCAAGCGTTCAAAGTATTGTAGAGCCCCTACTTCGCCAGATGCCAGCTTTGCAAGGATTGCTTCGATCGCTAGCGGTGGTTATGGCTAATCTTGTTGGTGGTAATGGCTACTGTTGGAGGGCTGGCCTATGTAGATACGATGCCTACGGTAATACAGTTACTGCGATTAGCTTTGGTCTTGATATCATAGTCTTCTTTGATCAATATCACCAACTTTTCACCAATCAAGCGATAGATATTGCGGTACTGTAAGTAAACGTGATCATGACGACCATTGGTCGTATTTTGCTGAGCTTTGTGACATAGCCGGTAGATGTCCAGGTGCTTCGGGTGATGATTCAACGTTGCTGATCAAGGAGATTGACCCGTCTCTAATGACGTTCATGCATTGTTTCACTCATTTCATGAGCCGTGGCTTTTCTGACTTCGTATGGGGTATACTTTCTAAGCCCTAAGACCGATCTGTGGATGCGGATGTATGTGTTATGTGCGGGTGCTGCACAATCCAAATCTTTGATAGACAGACAGAATGGATTTTGTTTAGATCAATATCAGCTGTTAATGGCGGAGCTAAGCTTTTATCTCCTCTGTCTATTCTTGTGAATACGTAGACTCTGTGAGGCTTTTTGAGGCGCACCAGCTAGAGTCTAACTATCTGGACTTAGCGGAGATAACTGCTCCGTCGCAATGAGAATGACTGAACGCTATGACATGCCTAGTGCTGCCAGAAAGATTTTCATACCTATTGCTATCCTCTAGTTGCCAAATGTCACACCAGGAAAGAGTTGTATGAAGATAAATGGAGTATATAAGGCCAGCGAAATTCCTCAATGCTTGCACGTCTCTACATCTCCCGTTCCGCACTATCTTTACGCGATACCAGACACCTTCAATCAAACCAAAAAACACTGAATCGAAAGCACAATGGCAACTCACAAAGCCCTTGTTCTTCGCTCTCGCGACAAGCCCCTGACGTTAGAGACCGTACCTCGTCCCACAGCGAAAGCCGGCCAGGCCGTTGTCCGTATCCTAGCCGCAGATATCCTGCCTTACATGTCTCAGGTACTCGACGGATCCCTGCCGTATTCCCTCTCACTTCCCATGACACCTGGCAACTCCGCCGTAGGAAGAGTGTACGAAGTCGGTCCTGACGCCGTCAAACTCACACCCGGCCAACTCGTCTTTTGCAACATTACAATCCTCGCTCGAGATAATCCAAATGTATCGATCTTGTATGGTCTGCATGGAGGCGGCTATCCAGCAGCGCAGAAGCTCATGGATGGAGAGTGGCGAGATGCAACGTATGCTGAATACGCCCGATTCCCGCTGGAGAATCTGTATCCTCTGAATGAAGATGTCCTGCTCAATAGGCTTGGATACACAGTATCGGATCTATGTCTGATACCGACCTGCCTCGTCCCCTTTGGCGGATTGTCGGAAGTCGACGTCCGGCCTGGCGAGGTTGTGATCGTAGCACCCGCTACCGGGAAATTTGGAGGCGCTGCCGTTGCTGTAGCTCTTGCTATGGGCGCAACTGTAGTAGCAGCAGGTCGAAACACGACTGCACTTGCAGCATTAGAAACTACCCATGCATCTACCGGTCGTCTACGAACAGTGGCTCTGACCGAAGATGCCGCCAGCAACGCAGAAGCGTTCAAGACGGCCGCTGGCAACCCAGAAGGAGCGGACGTATACATTGACTTTTCGCCACCTGCAATAAAGGATAGCTCGCTCCTTGTCGCGGCTGTAAAGGCTCTGCGGCCCTTTGGAAGACTGGTCGTCATGGGCGGACACTCTGGAGAAATTAGCGTTCCTTATTTTGATATCATGTTCAAGAGTATTCGGATCCAGGGACGATTCATGTACTCACGACAACATGTGCTGCAATTGATTCAAATGGCCGAGTCGGGATTACTGCCATTGGGGAGCAAACTTGGAATCAAGAAGACTCAGGAGTTTGGCCTTGAATCTATTGATGATGCGCTGCAGGCTGCAGGGGAGTTGTCTGGTCTTGCCAGCCAGGTCGTGTTGAAACCATAAAGTAGAGACATGCATTTTCTGCAAAGCTATGCTTAATTGCCTTCGAGATGTCAGTATTTTGATTATGTTTGTGGCTTTATTGTGAGCGCATTTATCCTTCGGTATTTGATAACTAAAAATAAGATCATTGTTTTACGCACACTGAAAAAGATTACAATCCATATTTTTTACTAGGCTCGAATACACAAGCTGCAGATCTTTTGACTATCTCTTGTACCTCAAAATATGGTGGACTTTAAAGATGAAGTGAAGTAACTTGCACGGAATTAAGATATATCCAGCCGTTATCTCCAGTGTGCCAGAGTAGTCAAAGATAAGAGACTTGATCTCGTTATGTTTAATTTCAATTGTATACCTAAGTAGGTAATCTTCATGTCGTCTCGAATATCCATGCATGTTTTTGTGTCTTCTTGCCTATCAAAATGCCTGCTCTTTTCTGGCGCATCGTCTCTTCAATGTTGTCCTAGGTCTAAATTTATAGCTATACCAGTTCTATTCCCGCCACAACGAGATAAGTACACGTCAACTATCCAGTATCTGAAAGATTATAAGCGCTTAGCAGCTATCATACCATTTCTTGCATGTTTTCTCGTTTATATCCCGAGAGAAACAAAGTGGAAAATCGCCACTTAGGGTGGGTTAGGGTTTTCTACTCATCAAGGGTGAAAACACTTGGGCATTGCCGGGTGTCTATATCTCTGGATGGGATATCTTGGACCTCGAGACACTATGATTAGATTAGTCTCCAAATATACTATGCTTAAAATTTGAGAGAACCGGAAGTGTTGCCCCAACTTCCTTAACCATTAAGACTAGGGCTTAGAACTTAGGGCTAAACCCACAAGCCCTAACCACTTCTCATCGCATTCAGAAATCCATCCAAGCCACATCAAAGTGGGCTGATCAGTTGAAAGATGCCTTGCGCTTGGTGCTTAAGTATTACCAATATTCGGGTCCGACGCCACATATCCATAATTTCATCTTTGTATTGTTCAAAAACAAATCCCGCACGCGGTGGGGATTGTCTGCTCGTTTGCTTTTACCCGTACCTTCTAGGCAGCGGGATTGAAAAGCAGCGATTCTATAGCGTTCGATTTTAGTGATGCTTCAAGCCGACTTTGTCGCCGTTGTTCCTGGGTTCGCCAAAGTTGCGGTAAACATGGTCCCTTGCAGCAGATTTATCTTTCTTGATTGTCAAACAATTGATGTTGAGGAAAGTGGTGATTCTATTAATCACCAAGAATGCCCAATGCATGTAGATGACAAAGGCGTAGACGAGGTAAAAACGGAGGTACCAGAGCTCGAATCCGGCGCTGACAGCAGGGAATCCAAGATAAGGCAAATTCGCGAGGATGGCACCGCCAATCAACGGAACGAGCATTGACGTCCAGTAGGGGAAAGGCTGTCTGATCAAATGGGCTAGGATGATCTTGGTGGTCATACGGCCGAAGACGAAAGACATGACAATGCAAAAGAGGACCAAGTGGTTGTTGGCGAGGAGAGTCGAGTATGGTGACCACAGCCATCCCATCACTGAGACTGTAAAAATGACAATTGATGTCCATTCCATGAAAACTGGTAATACAGGTAGACCCTGGCGACGGCGAGCCTGGACAACGTTGTATACACATGCCGGCAAATGTGCAATCATAAAGGACCCAAACACAATAAGCACCCAGTAGTCCAAAAATGAGTGGGTTCCGAATATTTCCTTGTGTCCAAACGTATCTGCGACTTGGCCCTGCCAGATCTGAGGCCCGTAGATTCCCGAAAGAACCATGATTATAATCGCAATAATCAATCCCTCGGTAGGCCCATTGAAATATCCGAGATACAGTGTATGTGTATGGTATGTCTCCCATGTCGAGAAGAACATTGGCAAGCAAGGGATCAGAGCCGTAAAAGCGCCGAGTTGTGTCGAACCAAGGCCCATTGCGGCGGTGTGAAGCACACTGGCAAGGGTGCAATTAAGCGAGTCGATTCCATGATCAAACAATTCTCCCAATCCGCTCGATGTGCCTGTACGACGGGCTTGTTTTCCATCGATGTTGTCAAACGTCGAATACATCCATATTCCAAGCGCGAAGCTATAGTATACCCAGGTCGGCCCTGGTCCGACCAGATCTGGCACAAAAATTGTAACGATCGCAACGTTCGCAATGATGAAGAAGAACCCTAACAGGGTGACCATATTAGGTGCGATGGATAACGGTAGGAGCTCGACAGCGGCATTCCACTAATTTCGACACAGTCTAGTCAGTTTCGTCTGATCCTCGAGAACAAGGAACGGGTGGAAGCGGACGTACATAATGCCTGAGAATGTAATTGGAAATATATGACTTATCCACGCTAGAATATTTATAGGTTTTGAGGGGAAGCAAAGCTTCGTCGGAGAGCGAGTCCTGCGCGGCTGTTTTTCTCGACATGGTCAGTCGCGTCTGTCAAGCCGGATAAGGAACCTTTGAAGCGAAAGACGAACCTTGCGCCATCTTGAATAACCCAGGCATGATGGGCTGAATTGCTGAAATGATTACAATTGAAAAAGGCCTGCAGTGGCGGTGTGTAAAAATATGATATGGCCCGGATCAATTCATCGCATTCGGGAGATTGTCTGCAGGAAAAAGAAAATGTATACAATGGGTGGAGGTACGGCGGAATAAAGCCTCCAACAATGGTTCAGAAAATAAGGATTAAAAGAATAATAGCTTGAAGATGATGTAAAGAGTTCGCAGAACAATAAAAAAGGACTCAAAGGGAGCTCAGGGGTCAGGCACTGAGAGGGAAGAATTGCATTGTGCCTGGCCTGGCTGGTGCTTGCTGGGTTGATGGATCCCATTTGATGAGCCTAGGCAGGAAGAGGAAGGAAGCCGCCGAAACACTGAAAGATGGACTGCCAAGACGCCAAGACGCCAAGAGTGAGAGCCTCAGGACGTCGGCAACCCGGCACTTCGGCATCGGAACGGAGATTTTCCTGTTGCCATCACGTGCTGTCGTTCGTCCTGATTTCTCAGGCAGGAAGACTTAATCGCGGTCAGACGATGGTCCGTGCCTTCCTTGCCTGCGATGATGGACGATTTCCCAGTTGGTCTAGCCTGAACTCTGGCAAGCTCCTTCCTATTCATGATTCTCTTCAACAATAATAACCTCTACTTATTCACCAAACCAGCTCCATAGTCATTCTTTTCATCTTCGCCCATTGATCTAACAATTGCTATATGACCGGCCCACCCCGCTAATCAGCAACCCCTTCATATACCGTTCAGCGCTCCCTTAATCCTCCTCCGGTTGTCATCGTCACGGACTACGTCGCTCTACTCTCCTACGACTTTCTACCTTCAACTACACGTCGCATTTACTCTCAGCATACCCTCGCCTACAGCTCATCAAAGCATCAGTTCTCTGTCACTTGGAGGAGGTGACCGTGGGGGTTTTCTCTGTACATGGACATGAAGGTGGTTTGATTGGGCTTGCGCGCATAGCGCCATAGCAGCAAAAATTGCTTCCCCAAGATGCCAGGCATCGTCGAGACTCCCACGGCTACCAGCGCGGCACCAGCCTGGCCATCGCGAGACTTCACCGTCGCTCATCAGAAACTGGAATTAGAGGTCGACTTTGCTACGAAAAGTTTGAAGGGAAGGACCGAAATAACCATTCATCCGCACCACAGAGAGTTCCGGGTCATCAAGCTCAATTTTCGCCAAGGACAAATCAAACGATTGAATGTCAATGGCAAAGCAGTATCGGCACTCAGGTACACGGATACCCATTCGGCTCTGAATCTCTACGGCGTCCAGTACCACCAACGGCTCTCTGACAGAATCGAAAGTTTGCTCAACCCGCAAACAGAACCCGAGCTTGTCATTACTTTACCGAAAACTCTGAAAATTGAAGAGCTGGATCCATTTTCCGTGGATGTTCAAGATCGCCTGGCTCTCCGATCCTCCATTGCAAACGCAGATGACGCCGACGGACCGAGTTTGAAACCAGCGGAAACTTCCCTACCCCGATACACTGCGCTCACGATCAATATCGAGTTTACGGTAGACAACATTCGGGAAGGACTGCAGTTTGTTGGGGTTGACAGTGGTGATAGGCGATATCCGCATGCTTACACGACAAATTCCACTGGGCCGGGTGCTGGTAGCTGTCTTTTTCCGTGTGTCGACGATCCAATAGTACGATGTCCGTGGGACGTCACCATAAAGTGCCCCTGCTCTTTGAATGCGGTATTTGAACGCAAAGGGTTGGAAACATCGAAGAGTCCTGCAACAAACAAGAATCGGCCCGGTAATCTTTCTGATGATGACAGCACCTTGGACATGACCGTTGTTTGCTCAGGTGATACAACTGATGAAATTGTGGATCCCAAAGACTCGTCTAAAAAGAGTGTCTCTTTTTCGAGCATCTCGAATATCTCTGCTCAACAGATTGGTTTCGCTGTAGGGCCTTTCGAACACGTCAACCTATCACAGTTCCGCGAAAGTGACCAAGATGACCAGCTCGGTGACAATGCGGTTCCAGTGGATGCATATTGCCTTCCGGGCAGAGCAAGCGAGGTCAAGAACACGTGTTTTCCAATGGCAAAAGCTATTGACTACTTTTCGGTGACATACGGCTCGTATCCCTACTCAGGCTATAACCTTTGTTTCGTGGACGATGCCGCTTGCGACACGTCATCAACAGCGTCTCTTTCAATATGTAGCAACCGCCTTCTGTTTCCAGAGAATATTATCGATCCCATCTATGACTCTACAAGAAGTCTTGTCTACGCCCTAGCTTCTCAGTGGATCGGCGTGAGTCTTATTCCAAGGATGGTTACAGATACCTGGGTCACGGTTGGCATGGCCTATTACATCACCGATACATTTATGAAGAAACTATGCGGGAACAATGAATATCGGTTTCGCATCAAACAAATGTCTGATCAGGTCTGTGACCTTGATTTCGAACGCCCTTCAATTCATGACATGGGCGCTATCTTGAAATTGGATCCTTCCGAAATGGAGTTTGTTGCATTGAAAGCCCCTCTTGTACTCTTCATTCTGGAGCGACGTCTCGTTAAGGCCAGCGGAAAGCCGACTGTATCACGCATCATCAGTCGTCTCCTTCTCAATAACCGTATGGGAGACTTGACAAATGGCGCAGTCAGCACAACTGGGTTTATCAAGTTGTGTGAAAAGTTTGGACATTGCAAATTGGAGGTCTTCTTTCAGCAGTGGGTCTTTGGTGCTGGTTGTCCTCGATTCACGGCTTCTCAACGTTTTAACAAGAAGAAATTGGTTGTGGAGATCATGATTAAACAGTCGCAAGGAGATCCACAGCCACCTAGGAACCTCGCAAAGTCATCATTTTTACGAGATATGAAGGAAGAGATTCGCAGCGTTTACGCAGCGCCCGTTCAACCTGTCTTTACCGGATCCATGACCATACGTATTCACGAGGCCGATGGCACTCCATACGAACACATTGTCGAAATCAAAGAGACTATTACTAAGTTTGAAGTGCCATACAACACAAAATACAAGAGACTCAAACGCAATAAGAGACAAAAAGAGCGTGTGACACAAACTGCGGGAGGCGACTCGACTGCAGAAACACAAGATGACGTTCTCCTTTACTGTCTTGGCGATGTACTTCAGACTGAGGATGACATGCAGGAATGGAGGTTGTCGGATTGGAGTAAGGAGGAAGAAGAACGCATGGGTCAAGAGTCTTACGAGTGGATCAGAATGGACGCCGACTTTGAGTGGATATGCAAGATGTCCTTGGGCATGCCAGGCTACATGTACTTGTCACAGTTGCAACAGGATCGAGATGTTGTTGCGCAACTGGAGGTAAGTCAAATTTCCAAGGTTTTCGTCCTGGGTACTGACGGTACTATGTTCAGTCCATGCAATACATGGCCATTCAAAAAGCCCATCCGCTGATATCCACAATATTTGTTCGAACTTTGATGGATAAGCGCTATTTTCACGGCATTCGCACCGCAGCTGCTAATGCGCTAGTAAAACACGCAAAAGAGGAGCTTGATTGGCTAGGTCTTTACCATCTTGAGCGAGCATTCCAAGAACTATTCTGTCTTCCAGGGACTCATGTCACTCGTGACAATGATTTTTCTGACCAAGCGTCTTACATACTTCAGAAGGTCATTCCCGAAGCAATATCCCGGGTTCGTGATAACAATGGAAAGACGCCGCTGAGGGTAAAACGTTTCATCTTCGACAAGCTCAGATTTAGCGACAATTCAAATAACGAGGTATGTCACCAAACACTTCCCTTCTTGTAATATCTCCGCTAATTACTTACTTTAGTACTCTGACAACTTTTATATTGCTTCTCTCATGACCTCCTTGGTAAACGCCATGGAGGGTCGCCAAGCAGAAGCACCATCTTTGAACGAGATGGAGTTTGACATGGAAAAAGAGCTCGAACGCCAAGCAGAAGAGAAACTCGAGCGAGATGTCATTACGGAAATCGACAGATACAGACGCATGGATGAGTGGTCTAGTTCCTTTCAGAATATCTACTCAAGGACCGCCTTACACTGCCAATTGCAACTCACGAAAGCCAAGATCATGGACCTTGATTTGATTCACTTTTTGCAATATACCCGATTCGGAACATTTGATATGCTCCGAGTGGAGGCATTCGACTGTCTGGTGGAGCTTGACATATTCAAGTCTCCCGAACTCCTCAAATGGTTCATATACAATATGTCTTCAGATAGTTCTGCTTGGATCCGTCATCAACTTCATCGTCTGTTCGGTAGGGCGCTGGCTTCTGTCGCTTTTGGAAGCGATGAGCCTGTGAATGCGCCTACACAAAGCGAGGGCTTGATCATTGAACAAGAATCTACGACCGACGTACGTCGAGCGGATCTGGCTAGAAAACAAACCATGTCTGGGGCTTTGGAGGCACTTAAACAGGAGCTGACACAAAACCCCACGTTGAAGGAAGCTCTATGGGCTGCAAGCAATTCTTCATGCATAGGCACTTTGGAGATATCCAACTTTGCCGATTTGTGCCGGATTCTATATGATGCAAAGACTTCTGTTCCCGTGAGGTTGAAGTACCCTCGGTACTGGAAATGCCAGCGCGTTAGCGGTGTAAGTATACTAACCTCTTCGAAATTCACGATCGTTATACTAATTTTCGCCAGGGTCTGATGCGATTCTACAAATCCGAGAGGTTCCGCGTATCCCTCACTCCCTCCAAAGATGCCACAGGGGCAGCCGCTGCAGCTGCAGGCGCAAAACGCAAGCGCGAAGAGCAGTCCATGCCACCCCCTGGTCCTCGCATCACGTTCAAACAATCCAAATCCAGCCTCGACATTCATCAAAACATCTCCAACATCCCTCCTACCCCGACTCCTGTCGCTGCTCCTCCTCCTCCTCCAGCTCCTATCTCCACCCCTCAACCCGAACAACCGCGCAAAGTAACCAAACTACGCATCCCCAACTTCATCGCCATGCCACCTCCTGCTCCAGTCACGCAATCCCCCGCCACAACTCCATCGACTCCCGGTGGATTCAAACTAAAACTCAAGTTTGGTGCTCCAAAATAAAGATTTGACTGAGTTACCTTATCAATTTATCGAGTTATCTATTCTTACAAGCTCATGCTTCTTCTTTTTTTTTCTTTGTAGCGTTTCAGCACCATTATCTATCATTTTTTTGGTCCGTCGTCAGCTACAATGCGCATGGCATAGGGATGAGATTGTTGTAGTGCAGACATTCAGTTGCATCAGTGACAAGCAGAATCAAAGCTATACATATTATTGAAACATTAGCCGGTAAATGAACTTGAGTAGCTTTAAAAGCCTTGAAGTCGGAGAAAGAACATTTTCAGATTTTATTCTATTTCCTTCATAAAGGGTATCTTTTCGATATCATCATTTCCGTGCTTCACTGAAGGCTCTCATCCTTCAAAGGAGACGTAAGACCACCAACTCTCGTACTCTCGTATGGCGAACTGTCGCAAGGCGGTCTTGTCTTCCTTTACTTTCGGATAGAAAACAGGCCCTATTCAGCGCATGTGGTCTCTCAAAATCAAAGTCCAACATTCTTCTTCCCCATTCTTCCTTCTCCTCTTCTCAGCCGCTCCGTTTCTGTGCCCTGCTTCATCGGACAGAAGAACAATATGAATAAACATACACGCAATTATTGCCCCGGCCATCCATGAACTCCATTGATAAGAAAAAGAAATGACAACCCAAGTATAAAACTGTTTTTTCTGTATCTCGAAGTCTTTTTGGTTGAGTGTGTCGGTTCGAGAGAAGGGTGCTAGATTGCAAGCTGGGCATCTCGTTTAATCGCCGATACGCTCGAGAGCCTGAAAACAAAACATCCCCAGTTAGCTGAATATTCGGGAGAAAAAGTACGGATGGAGGGTGGGGATATACCTCAAGCATGACGACGGAGTTTCCTCGAATGACCTATCCCAATGAATCAGCATGCGAGTCCCCCAAGACTTCACCCTTCACCGCAACCCCGGATGCTGCAATTCGTGAACGTACCACCATGCCTAATCTATCCTTTCCTCCATCGGCTTTCTCTTCAACGGCGTCGTCGAGGACAATGTTCATAAAGACCTGCAAAGATTGAGGTGTTAGTCCGCACGTTTGCGAAGTTGATGGGTAAGATTTCCTTTCGATGGGAATGTACGTACATCATAACCTCGTAGAATACCAATCACTTTGCGATTTCCATTCAGTTGCACAAACAACCGCTTCTCCATGTACTATAGCAACATGATGTTCGAGTTAGCATCAACGTTTCCCCTCCGTCGGAAAAAATCAGAGTGGTGACGGATTGGTATCGCAAAAGGCGGAAATCTGGAAACGAACCTTCTTGAGTTCTGGCTGAGCTTGAGGCATCTTGACTGTATGCTTTCAGCCTTCTTTCTCAGTTTATGTGGTTGGTTTGGGTTGTGTAAAGGTTGTGGTTGCGCGCCGGAGATGTTGTTGCGGTCTTTGGTGCGATAGCAGAGCTTCGTCGGAAAAATGATTGGCCGGGCATCTTTTATCCATGCGGAGCTTTAATGCCATGAGCTTTCGGAGGTGACAACCTGCTTTCACGTCAGACGTCACGATATCCAAGGACTATTTCCTTTTAGACTGAATCGCTGATTACAACCAGATACGGAAAATATGAATTCGCCGTTCAATAATCGTCGCAAGCCGCGAAAAATCGGCACTCAGGACGAGGAGGATTCTACGACAGATCAGGGTATGAGCAACCCCGCGAGAGACATTACGAGATCGATGCTAACATCACTAGCAGATAATGGACCGGTCGTCAGAAGACCAGGAAACCTAAAATCCAAGCAAAAATCAAAACTGCGACTCTCGTTCGGTCCCGGCGAAACATCTATGACGGACGATGGCGGCGAAAGCAGTGAAGTTGTTACACCCAAAAGACCAGGTCTCGGTCGTCGCGTTCTCGAAAAAAACACATTGCAGAAAGCGGCGAGTGCGATCGGATCAAACCAGCATCTTCCGTTCCGTGTCGGGCAAGATCAAGATAGACCGACATACGGGGAAGATTATATCAAGGAACTGCGAAGCTCGACGCCTTCGACTCCGAAAGCGACGGATAGTGACTCGGCTGAGGTGAAGAGTGAACGAAATGCCATCGACGTTGCAGCTAAGTTTGGGGAGATAATGGAGACTTCTGGTTCTATGCATATACCCAGTGAGGCGGAAATTCGTGAAAAGAAAGCTCGCAGAGCGCGCCTGGCCAACGAGCAAGAGTACATCTCTTTGGACGACCGTGAGGAGGCCGAAGAAGATGGCTATATGGTCCTAGACTCGCGTAAGGAGCAGACTCGTCTAGTACGGGATGACGAGGACTTTGCGGAAGGATTTGATGAGTTTGTGGAGGATGGCAAGATATCTCTCGGACGGAAAGCTGAGCGGGAACAACAACGAAAGAACCGCGAGCAAATGCGCGAAATGATTAACGAGGCAGAGGGGACATCAGAAGAGGAGGACTCGGATGCAGAACGTAATGCAGCGTACGAGGCTGCGCAGACTCGCGCTGGTATGGACGGCCTAGGACATGACAAACATGATCCGGCCAGGCCCAAAACACCGCCAAAGGTCACTCCCTTGCCGAATCTATCCAGCGTTATCGGCCGTCTTCGTACGACATTAGCGGAAATGGAGGGCTCGAAGAAGGTTCTGGTCGATCGTATGGAGGAACTTCGTAAGGAAAAAGCGGACATTGCAGTTCGCGAAGTTGAAATCCAAACGCTCATCAAGGAAGCCGGCGAAACATATGAGAGACTTCGAGTAGAAGCTGGCCTCGTTCCTGGCGAAGAAGGTCTACCCGGAGATGTTTCTTCGACTGACCGGGGTTTAGAGAGCCTGGGCCATTCACTGGTAGTGTCCCGAGTTGATTCTGAAGCCGAGTCATTCGATTGAGGAAAGAATCAAACATCTTCTCATTAAATATGGAAGGAACGGGCTCGAAGCACCTTCCTCTAGAAACACCGTGATCAGCATATCACCTTCTCCCGACTCTTATTCTCTCTTCTTACACAAACTTGCATCTGTCTATTGGTTTTGCATATGATACCCCTGTTAGTTAGCTATAGACTTGATCAATTCATTATCATGCCACGGTCATCATTTCTCTCCTTCAGGACCTACTCAACCCGCAGGCAATCGCGGACGGACACACCTGCGTAAGTACTGCGCTTACTTCATGCACCAGTCGAATACTAATTGCAACGGTCCATAGTGATACTCCCCATATTATCCCATGGCTGGCCGCCCCTCTCGATCAGAATCCTGTCAGATCGCCTCGTTTACGCCAGCGCGCCGACGCCAGTCCTATCGAGTTGTTCTACGATGTGTTCTTAGTCGCCAATCTCGCCACGTTCTCTGCCACTCACGAAATAAACAATATCAAAGGTCGGTGCCGCGTAGTCCAACATTGAGCAGTAAAAACATGAAGATAGTTCTGACTTCGTTAGCGGTGTGGTCATATGTCGGATTTGTGGGCATCATCTGGTTCACATGGCTCCAGGTCACTCTCTTCGACCTACGATTCTCTCGTGACTCAATCTTCGAGCGCACCTGTAAGGTTGTCCAATTGTCTGCTATGATTGGGTTTGCTTCGGCTGGATCAAGATTCTCGTCGCAGATCAACGACGAGAATGTCTGGGCTTTCAGATCTCTATCTATACTGCTTTCCGGAAGCCGCTTCATGCTTGCATTGCAGTATGCAATCAATCTCTGGTTTATTCATGAGAAACTGCGTAGCGCAGTGAGAGGGATGTTTGTCATAATTGGAATGCATATCCTCACCGGGATTTCGTACTTGATAGTAAGTCCGAATCCTCCCTATGCTTAATGCAATTAGCTGACGCAGGCAGATGTTCTTGACGTTCAAGCCGAGTGAGCCTCATATTTGGATAGTTTGGTTCGGTCTCTTTGGGTTTGAATCAGTGGTAGTAATCACCATCTCGAACTATACACCAGGCATTGAACTTGACGACACTCACCTCACGACGCGTATGGGACTATTGACCCTGATCATCATTGGCGAACATGTGATTTCTGTCACCAGAATCGTAAACAAGATGGTTGCTGGCGGAGGCTGGACATTAGCATCACTATTGCATGTTATGGGTGTCGTGACTACCGTGGTATGTCCTTGCGATCACATTTTGATGGGGTTCATTAAACTGAAAGTAATAGTATCTTCTCTGGCATTCATACTACGATATATCTCCACGGCAGACTTATGGAAAGATTAAGCAGCAGATCTGGACTCACTTGCACTTTCCATTTCATATGTGCATAATCCTTTCTTCCGAGGCATGTCAGATCCTAGCCCTGGCATTGGATATCTCGTTGAAGCTACGATACTTGCTCGAAACCACCAATTTTGCATGCGAGGAACCACGGCCAGCTATGGGTGCCGCGCTCAGTCTGCTCAACCGCACAATTACGGATATGGAAATTGATTATACCAGGGCGCCTCACGAGAAAGCAGCTATACACAACGTGCTTGGAACACTATGGAATCAAACAAACATCTGTTCTAGCGCAAATACCACTGGAGCCAAGGCGTACGGCATCAAAGAGGAGCAAGGTCGATTTCTTACAGGAAATGTGACAGTTGCTCTTTTCTCGAGTATGGGTATCACACTTGAGGACCCAGATTCGACCAGCTCTGAGGGTATGCAGTACGTGAAGCTGTATCTAGGACTGTTGGCCTTTGTATACGTTTACTACTTCATCACCGTGGGTTTGGCGATGCTGCACTTTGCTATCTTTGCAACATTGACGAGCCGGCATCCCGGACTTTGGTTCAATGCAATAGCTGTGGGCTTCCGACTTGTTTGTGCTGCGGTACTCATATCTCAGATTGCCTTTGCGAAGAACTTCGACTTGACGTATAAATATATGACACATCCTATTATCCTATATACATTCTCTTTGACAATGCTAGCTGGTGAGTCAGTTGTTCGGGGATAAGACCTACAAACTGATGATTATAGTTCTTCTCGTCGATCGCCTGCTAGACATGCTCGCAGCTTCGGAATGGTCGAAGGGCGATGTCAGTCGACAGAGCAGCACACGCAGTACTGCACCGATGTTATCGCACGATGAGGAAGCTAACAAACGGTCAGGCGAAAGGGATGAACGAGCCTCGAACTACAGCTATGAAAGAGAGTGATATCTTCTTTATGAAGGTTTATGGATGGTTCTTTTTCGCAAGTATGTTTTATCGAACTGTACTCTTTACTCATACTCGTTGTATAGTTCCACATTGGGAGATCTTCTAAGGGTTATGATAGCTATCACTGATGCACTCTTTTGAAGAATACACTGCAACATTATCTATTACTCCTTCATGTCTCGTTTTTTTAACACCATCCTCGATGAGGATACCGCCTGCGTCAATCTCCGGCAAGCATCTGAAGCTACCACATCCCAAAAAAGAGGTATATTGTTCATCTAAAGAGCAAAAAAAAGATTAAAAGTTTACATACAACAGCTGGGATTCGCTGGTGGTCACCCACCCAACTACTAACCAGCCGGCGTGTAGCTTAAGTACGGCTGAGCGGACGGGAAGCCCTGTTTTCCACACCCTATGGTCGTATGTGCTTATCATACCGAAGCAATGGTCTATAAGAGATCAATAACAAAGGGCTCCAAGATGTGCTTCAGAGTGCACTGGGTCTGCAGCAACGTTCCATGAATGTTGTGAGCTGTTTCATTGGTATGAGCTGAAGTATCGTCCCCAGACCGTTGTAGCATGACTCCCAAGCATATCACCTTTGGCGATGAGAACGAACTCTTGGTACCAAGACTTCAACACGTAGGGCAGGCATGACAGTTGCCAGAGACCAGTTCTAGTCATCTGACTTAGTGCTTACATTCACCAATGATATTTTCATGCTCTCATAGCGACAATCCCTGTCAGTCCATATACTAATGATTGCGCGAGCTAGTCAATACACGACCAAACGTCAGATTAACCAGTACGTACGTACGTGACTTCATGAATGATGAATCCCTGCATCCATAGTTACTGAAGAAAGTAACAATACACGTACCATCCCTGTTCAGCCCTCCTTAGCCGTTTTTCAAAGATACGCACTGCCACCAAAAGTCATCCAAATAAACGACTTTCTTAGCACGCGAAAGTATGAGCCACTTCCAGAACCTGATAGGTCGACAAGTTAAATGACACCAAATCCTCCCGGATCCCCGAGCAGTCCCCGAGAGGAAGGACAAGAAAGTCAAATAAATAAAGCTAGAGAATACCATTGTATAGTAAGTTGGATGATCCCTGTCTGACAAGTCTGACCTACTAAACGCTAACTAACAGACTAACTATGTGGTGCCAGGTGGTGGTCTAGAAAAATCCAGCGTTTTACGGTTTTACGAGATACCATAAGAAGATAGCTCAGCCCTATGAGTTTCAGAAATGTGTCGTACGTACTAGCTGTTTTGGTTAAGGATGACAACCCCCTATCTAGGGGGTGGTGTGTTGGTGTTGATTTTGCATGTGCATTTTGACGATCCGGCCAATCAGTCCGCAGGAGAGACAGATAGATGTGTGTTTTCACCATTTTCATGCATGATATAGTTGATGAACTCGCATCGTCATGTCAGTCATGGCTCGTTTAAAGAGATTCATTCGTTCATATCACGTAACTTAAAAGAAGCCGCTATGTCAGTGTGTAAACTGCGTAACATGTGACACATACCCGGAATCCGCAAAATCCGTAAAGGTTACTGGTCAGATGCAACAAGAAGATAGAAAAATATTGCCTGATTCTTCCGTCTTCCGTCTCTCAAATTGCCAGGATCCAGGCATATAGTGCCTCTCTAGCCGAGAGTGGAAATCCGTGCAATAGGCAAGAGAAACCCCAAAATCCTGAACAGGGAAAACAAATCATTAGTTAAACTTGAAGGGCTCAGAGTCAAGATCCCAAAGACGGGACAACGGTCAATAACGGGTCGGCAAAGGATCAATGGTAAGTGGAGAGTTGCGGAACCGCAGTAACTTTTGTAAGACCGTGTATGTATACCGCTATGTTTGTTAGGCGATTTAGTGGAATTGTATAGGAGGATAGAGCCGAGAAGCGGTAAGTTGTTCGGAGTGAAGTCCGCACACCACAACTTGACTTCTTACTTCATCAGACAACATGAATGTAACATGCAGTCTACGTACTGTATCGTTGATTCTCGGTTCTAGAATTATTTCCGAGAAACATCTTCTTCTCTTCTACGACTCCCGTTAAGACCGTCATATGGACTATTAACTTGATACATAATAAAGACCGGGAGTGAGTGCGTCTCGGTACTCCGTTACATCGATATGAGAGTTTGCGGAAGAAGAATTACGAGAGTCTCGGGTATCCCGTATCATGCTCTCTTATCAACCAGAGTATTGTCGTATTTCTTCGCATACTACTGTACGTGTTGCTTAAAATCACTCATACGTTTTGTCAGCCTGCATACTTGATCTGTCCCAGAGCCGAGGCGCGGGAAGCTCTCCACATGTAGGGCTGAAGGGAATATGCTTCCCACCTCGCCTTCGTCTTCGGGGGCATTTGATATCGTGGAGATGACTTTTTAACTTTCTCCAAGTGGTCAATGAGCTGAGCACGGAGCAGCCGATGATGCTTCTGTCACCTGTATGTTGTAAAAAAAAAAAAAAAAAAAAAAAAAAAAAAAAAAAGAGGTAAAAGTGTGGTTGGCCAATGGCTTGTTGTATGTGTTAGTTCGCTGCCAGTAACGTTCTATACTATCCGGCATAAGATGAGTAATCGTTTGATGTTTTGACTGAGGCGGTGCAATGCATGTACATCTCTAGAGTGCCATCAGCAAACCCAAATGAGCACGCAAAAGCAAATTCACGGAGAAGTCCGTAAGGTGAGGTGATGCCTGCATATCTGGTCGACGATCAAACCCCGCGTGAGACTCGGTGTGTATACAACCCAGTAATGAATTGACCTTGAATGGTAAACGTTGGCTTGTGATGCACCCTCCGTAATGTTTATAGTCAAGCCATTAGTAAAAGGGTTTGAATATGAAACTAGCGACTGAGTGTGGCTTGTTCCGTTGGAATAGGCTCTATCTGCATGACGATCTTTGGCCTGATCTCCTGTTACGGGCCATTGAACAACGTATCTGAGTATGTTTCGTTTTGTAAACGTTAGGGGCACCAGATATTAAGACAATCTCAGCTCATGATGGTCACTCTGGTGAAGCCATGGGCCTGACCCAAGCACACCTTCATGAGGCTTGACAGGCTAGAAGCAATGACACGTACCCAGACCAAATATGCATGATAAAGGAGACATATTAAATAAGCACCCATACGCCCTACGGGCTAAGAGCCAAGATGAAGACTAAATTGAGTTGTTTTAGTTTGTAGTGCTAGCAATGTCGTCGGGACCAAGTACATCGTATTCTTCATTTACTCGATCCGTCCTGCAGCCCTGGAGGTTGGGATCCACTCCCACCCCCTATTCTTACCCCGTAGCTAGGTAATTGATTGGGACACGAACTTCCTATTTCAAAGGTAGTGACCCACAAGGCTGATCGTGTGGTAGGCCAATGGAAGTATGAAGGAAGGTCAAAGACGAAATGCACCTCGTGTTGAGCGGGTCCTTGTCTATCATTCTATCTCTGCATATTCCTCGAAAGTACATGTTGTGGATTGCTTCAGGTTGATTAAGTGCCTGAGCCCTATTTTACGCCGTAACTACGGTATTTTTGATGTTAGAGCGTTGGTGGCTTCATTGTGGCTTCTATGTCCCTTTTCACAAGATGGTGGATCGTAATGTAACGTCTCGTCAAATCAATACCACGAGGATGTATCTGTGAAGTCACAAAGAATATACAAGTGTCTCTTGTGTAGAATCTCAAAGTTGATGACAGGAGATTGAGCAGCCACGTCTGACCACCATCGTATGTGTTGATTGATAATGTGGAGAGTCACAAGCACGGAGAGAGCTGACGCTTCCACGTCTTATGCCTGACTCGATTCTTTGTAGAGACTAGATATCCTACGCTTGCATTTATCCATCTCTGTAGTTAGATTACATGGAGCTTCTATGTAAGTGAATCACTTCCTCTACTTGGCGATCGACCCCGAACGCTAGTCAACACTACATCTTGACAGTACTCTTTCATATCAAAAGAAAAAGAACTTAGTGTGCATTTGCGGTTCTATCCAATTCAATGGGCTATTACTAACATCGTGGTTGCCATAACAAGACAGCATACAGATCAGAACACTAACAGATCGGGGTAAGAGCCAAATCAGTCGACATCTCTACAGACAGGAATTCCTCGTATCATGGAATTATACTTTGAATATGTCAAGCCAAATACGATCTATACATGTGCTGTTTAGATGATTAAATAAAAATCTCTAATGTGGTGAGGAGAAGAAGCGCTGTCACGTCTGATATCCCCCATACATTCTGCCTGTTAGAATTAATTTCAAACGTTCAATCTCCAGACGTTGATATTTCCTTAGTTCATGGTGAAGCTATGAAATAACATGCTCTAATTACTCTCTTCCATATATCATGCTTTGTAGTTTCTAGATGGTCACGATCCAACGCCGTCGTTGTACGACAAAAGCAGTAAAAACTTCCTGATTAGGAAAGAATTTGTCTATGTACACAACCGTCGCTACCATCGAACATCAAAACGCTTACATGCATTTCGAACCCAACAACAGGATACATAAACAATAAAACACAAATCGCGTGATTTGACTTTATGGTATTGGGTTTGGGTTGTGCACCACCATGCACCTTCATAGAGATATATATATCCCACCTCAGGTCAGGGTATGGATGATATCTTCCAGAGTTCCAGAACAGAGTTTTATTCTAAGTGATGAAATATCATCCAATAATCGAGCCAAATACGATTACATGTAAAAGTATAGGTCACATGAATAGAGGGAGCCCCCAGAGTATACTATCTATCTTTCTGCACATTTACCTTTTGACACACCAGGGGTCTGAGTGAGCGAGGTTGCATTGCATGATGCATAGACACCTACCCTGAAAACGCAAAAATCAAAAAAAGATAAAAAAATGAGCCAGAAAAGAAGCGAAATGGAACCTGGACAATGCAAGGGCTTTGACCGCGCTTGGTAGCATGCAACAACTGCATACATACACAACCCTACGAGACGTAGTATGTAGGATGTTAATGGCTGCCCTTCTTTCTTTCTTGTTTCTAGGACTGGTTACACAACTTGTGTTACAAGACTACGTCTCCAGAAGAATCATGCAGATATGTATACACGGACGTATATTCATTTATGGCTTATCGCGAGGGTCAGATTTGAATCGAGTCTGGGTGAAGCTCGAATGCATCGGACTTGTTGCCCTTAAATGTCATGTTGTATGTACCCGGTCTTCTGCCCTAGAGTCGTGATGAATGATTTCCAATCCAACCAACTTTTCTGAATCAAATGTATCAGATATGCATTTGTACATGCCCACTACGTATCGAGAACGTACTTTCTCTATTTCGGCATCGCCGTCAACTGCCAAACTGATGTGCGCATAGACAGTGCCCTGCATCTCACAATGCTGCCCATGCATGCATACATGGTGGTCGGCCTTCGGATAGATTTGCTTACTACTAGTTACTCCGTACGGAGACATAATGCCACCGATTTAATCTATTTTACCTTCGCGTACGTATCGTGCCACTTTACCCCATGGGTGACTCGTGTGATTCTTCATGCAGGGAATAATGCACTCCGAGGCGATGGTTCTGCCAATGGTAGTCTTTCACCATACTGCTGGGTTATCGACTTGCAGGTTTTAGACTTGACTGGAAGACTACGCAGTAGGTAACTATCATCACGCCACGAGGATGGTCGTCAGGGTTATGAGGATTTTTGTGGAGTATGTTTGCTTTTTATCTTTTTGATGGTGTGTTACTCAAATCTCCTTTTTTGCATGCACTTTCCATCTTGAGAAGGTCTTCTACATGATATTTCCTTTTCTGTTCGTTCGTCACGAGGCTGTATAATATTTCAGCTTCTCTGGTCTCTGGTAATTGATACGAAAGTCTCAGTAATGAAAATAATTCCGCGGTACGTTAGAAGATTGATAATTAAATGAGTGTGCTAAATCGTTAGCTTACCAGGATTGACTCTACAAAAGCACTCTCCGGAGTGTTGTATTTCACCATCTGTATATGGTCGGATGATTGCATCCGCCCGACTCCAGACTCCCAGAGTCTAGAAACTGCAAGCTCAACGTGGGTAATATCGCGACCAGTAAATCAGAGTTCGGAATCTCCCGCCATGTCACGATCAAACGGCGTGGCAACTCAGAGAACGTGACAGGCAATGGTCGATCTTGATTGGCATGTATCATGTAACTGAAGACAGAGCAACACAGAAGCATTCCAAACGATCAATGCGCAGGGTACAGTCAATTCTCGTTTAATTTCACTGCTTTCGGATAATTTCATGTCATCACTAAGACTGATAAGGAGCTCCAAGTATATTGAACAATAAAAAGGAACGGGCTGGATTGCCGCCCATTCAACATGACTTAGCAATATATGTATTATAAGGTTAAAAATCAAGCTAAATTTATATTGATTGGGTTCAACGACTATTTTCCCGGCCAATCATAAATTTAAGAGACTAATTTCTGATACAAGCACTTGACTCGACTAATCTTCTAAGAGCCTTATTTCGCCACTAATTTCTTGACTTCATCTCAAGTACTTCGTACGTACGTACCATATGTAAGCACGAAATTCTCAGTCGGCTCGACTTAGCTTCTCTAGACTCTAGATACTAGTAGAGTCCAGTCTATCCCTGTCGTTGGACCCCCAAACCCCTGGGAGGTGCAGTAGCGCAATCCGACAAAATGGAAGCCAGAGGATAGGATGATGTCCACGTGTTTGGCGCCAAATTTACGTACAAGACTCTATCTGGAAAAGGGTGCTTAATATATTTGATTTCTAACAGGACCGCTTGATTAGCTAGCTAGCGAGCAAAGTACGCACTGATCGACAATCAAATGATCCAAATTTACGAGTAGTACATTTGCTATTTAGGCCTTCAGGAAGTGAGACAGTATTCAGTGGTTGTTAACATGTAGCTCTTTTGATGCCTGTGCAGTTTGTTCTTGCAAGGCAGACTTTGGATAAGTTACCAAGCGAAGCTGCTTAGATAAACCAAAGACGCCTCGCACTGCAGAAAGTAACTACCACCTGTTTAATGCAGCGAAGATCTGACAGCGCCAAGCTCAGGATTCTCTTGGTAGGCAGTCAGATCTAGTCTCTATCTGACACTAGACACGTTTAAGTTTGGATTCAATACCTTAATACGAAGGGCCTCGACTTCAGTCATGATACACCGTAAAGCTCTTCCGAGTATGAGGAACCTACATAGTACACCGCACGGAACGTTAGCTATCCGCTTATTCGCTACGAGACAGTCTACCTCACCCTGATAGTCTAGACGTACGGGGCACGAAATTCATCTCCTCTATCCCTGGAGTCTTAATCACCAGATAGTAAAGACCACCAACATCCGTGCCTGATATATGGATCTAGTCCGCCACTACGTACTGACTAACGCTTACAATACATTTCGGCCCTGCGTACGGATCACTGGAGTCCCAGACTACGCCCTATTCTTCCGTAGTTGCTTGCAAGGTAGGTAAGGTGCAAGAGTTCTACCACTTGCGGGGAATCGGGGATAGTTAGCGTTAATTCCATACCTCCCCTACTGAATACTCCGTGCTCCCGGCACGGCGCTCATGCCCCATGGCGACTCCGTAGTCATTCTAAGGAGCAATGGCCATATCCTTGAAAATCATGAGCCTACGGGCCGTGAACGGAATTACGACTCGTATTTCATATTAAGTCCACACGTAGTAGAAGCTAGCTTTGTGATCGTCAACTGCCTCTACTCTTCGAGTCGAAAATTGGATTGGTTGGGAATAAAAACGCAATGATAATGATGTAAAGGTTAGATTCGATACTTGAGGATATGCTAGACAAGCAGTGCATCGCCCTACCATATGAATGGGTTACCGCTTGGAGTTAGACTGATAAGAGTTACCAATCATATATACAAGGAGTATTGTATTACGTTTAATATCAGTAACAATAAGACCAGTAATTTATCATCGCACACTCATTTCTTGCACCACGATTCACTCCATAACCCATCCAAATTCAGTTGAACTTTGACTTTGAATTTTGTTTAATTTGTTAATGGATCCAACTTCCTATTCTGGTTAAAATGCTGGATTAAGATTTTCGTCGGCTCCTCTCCGAAACCCTCAATAAGCTTACCGAGAGGTAAAAAAGTATGCGACTTCGGAAAGTAACGTACCCAAATTATGTTGGTTTTAGTTGTACGTACGTATCTACGTACTCCATATGTGCATATGTACTTGCAAGATGTTTTGCTCTTAGTTTTGCTAGTAATGTATGGTCTACTTAGTACTGAATATTGATTTTGCGTTAGGTACGGGCGTTACGCGTAATTAATTTATTCTGTAAGAATCATTGGATGAGAACCAACATTATGTTAGATCTAACAGATTAGCTATCTGCTCTAGAGCCGCCACGTAGGGCGGTTGTTACATGATGTGGATTATTGTTATGTGTATTGTATGGTGGTTTTACCAGCCAAGCTTGAATCAACGTTGACGAACCCCGTATACAATCACGATACACCGCGCAAGATAGAAAGCTTAAATCTGTCTTCATGTCTTCATGTTTCCTGGTTACAATACGTACTTAAAAGTATCCCGCCAGACGGGCTCCTCCCTCTACTATTTACTAAAATAGGGAAATGGAGAAGATTGCCAAAAGAAAGTTGAACTTGGTACGCCAAAGTACGGAACGAGGAAACTGAACTCCGGAGCTCGGGCATGTCGCTCGCATTATTAACCGTATTTGGTGCGTATTTTATCAAGTTTAAACTACGCCCTTGCTGAACTTAAACGAACTTAATTAAGTACTGTTTCTTAGGTGGAGATTAAGTATAGACTAAGTGGGTTAGGGGTTCCACAAGGCATTCTCTGCTTCAACCGAATTGGGCAATTCGCATACTTCCTAATTCGTCTTAGTATTCAAGTCTGATCCCAAGAAGCTTAAAATCGGCATCTCTTTGGTGAATTAGGGTTCAATCTGGGCTTGGGAGCTTTGAAGCTTAAGAATTGCGGATAATTTGCTGAGTTACCTGTAACCTATGCCTATGCCATGTCCGGGTTAAATTCCGTTGCGTTTTCGATGATTGATCATCAATTCTCATCAAAATATCAGCCTCTACGGTACAGAATAGAAGTATTTGAAAATCAATTCGTTGTAATTGTCTTATTCCCATCAGGTAGGCATTACCATTTGTGCCATAACTTATGCGATTCGCTGTCAACACGCATTGTCAATTGGAGAAGGTCATTCCGCGGACATAACGGTTCCCACGGCATGAAGAGGTCTGATAATAAACCTAACGTGCTCGAATCTTATGTCGTTTTATATTAAGATGAGTAAGATTGTAGCCTTCTTGGATGCCACGAGGTAGATTGAACGGCGCCGACACCCAATCACGTTGAGATGGTAGAGCTTATTGAATTAGATACATAGAAAGTACGTACGTACGTATCCATTCATTTAACAACAAACAAAAGCTTCATCTCGGCTCAATGATCCGTCCGGAGGACGTTCTCTATCTCCGGCTTAATAATACGTACCCCTAAAAACGTTGGTCAGGATAAGGTATGTGATGCGGGATTTTAGCTGCCCACAACCCGAGCCGAAATTGTACGTACAACAGTGCTGACTGCTCTCAGGTCAGCTATAACCTGGCTCTGGGCTATCGAGCCTATCATTACCGCCATTCGCCACTAAAGACTACCTGGAGCTCAACGTGCTTTTCCCACACAGTCTTCAAGTCTATTTGCTTCTAATTTACAGTTTCGCAGTTTCGGGCTAATATCCGCAACGGTTTCCCGGTCTTACTCCGAGTTTCTGTCCTAGTTATATAGCTGTCCACATGAGGTAATCGGGGACAGGCCGCGTTTTTTTTTACTGATTCCGTTATTAAGAAATATATAGAGTCATCAATGGATAACAATCATGATTGTGATTCGATAGCGGGTTATAGACAATGGCTTTGCATGAAAACTGACCTGGAAGTTAGATACGCGTATAGACGGTAGATCCGAAGTCGACGGCAATTGCTAACGTTGTGTTACGGAGCATTTACTTCGTACTCCGAAATCTGTACGTAGTAAAATAAAGTTGAGTCCCTTATTTCTCATCCCCATCCATGGAGTCATGGATAGCTCTTCCAAAGCTCTCAATTTGTTTTGGTTTTGAAAGCTACGCCGTATGCAGTACGTAGTCGATTAGTCTAAATTGACTGGACAATGTGATTGTCTGGTAAATTCATCAAATCCGGTACGTATTGACAGGGTCGGCTGTATAACTAATTGACACTAAATTAGCCCGCTTCTGTAATGTTTGTAATTTTGTATTTGAGTTTGTTACGGTACTTGGCCAAGCAACTTACTGCAACAGTTTGTTCTATTTTTGGATATACTTTCTGTATGCGATACAATCAGATACTAGCGCCTGGTGACTGTTCTATGTGTATTGTAATTATTGTTGTATGGATACCAACTCCGCATGTATTTAATATCTAAGCCACTCTAACTGATACAAGCGCAATGATTGACAGGACCGAGGCTTTGATCAACAGTTAATCTGATTGTCGTCTTGGATATCCTATCTTTAGAACATATCAAACCATTGCGCCAGAGAGAACACAAAGTCTATGATTCATGAAGCTATGAAAATAGCAACATCAAGTAATACATTGTTGTATGTATCTACAATACGTTACGTAGATGGTTACACTGGATGTGGCTTGTCTTGGCTACCTGCCAGCGCCGGAGAACAGGTTAAAAGCCGGTCAAGCCAAGACTAAGGATGATGACCAAACGTCAAATCATGGTGCAAATGCAATAGACCTATGTGCCTACGGAAGAGTATCATAGACATGCAAGCAGCAAAAGAAGCAAATATTTCTGAAACAGGACCCCGACATGCACCCAATAGTCTCTCATGTTTCAATTCTGTCTGTACTACATAGAATGTCGAGATAGCTGCGTAAATGCCTCGTTGATTGCATTCAAAAGCAAGGTACACACCACACCCGCACACACAATCTGCCAGTCTATACATGACATCTGCATTTGGCCCCAATCGCACAGATAAGCATTCTTATGAGATACTCGGTTCACTGCGACAAGCGCCCGGTTGACAAAATAGGGATCTGTGCCGGTATGGAGTACTCCGGACTTACGGCGGGTGCTAGTGTACTCCATGAATTCGACTACGGGGTGTATATCATGACTAGTGAGTACCGTTACTACCGTATAGTTATATGTAGTTGACGTTATCGCTGTACAGCGATAACAACTATTCTTTTGAAAAGGCGTAGTCATCTTACTATTGAGTTTGGCTATTTCCTTTCGCCCAGTCATTGGCAAGTATTAACCACGCAATAAACATGATATATCATCATGCAAAACCATCGCTATACTATAACTATAGACTAGCGAATCTGATAACATCCTGCATACGTACGTAACTGCAGAACGATCTGCAAATTCGGCATGCCCGATTTATAATTCCCCCTACCCAACCAATCAACCAATATGAGGGACTATTGAGTCAGGTTTCACCAATCAACAATTTCCATTCCCACTTTCTTTTCGGGGAGTATGCATCTTATCCTGGGGTGTTATCACATTGATACATACAGTATGTACATGCATACGAAAACCAACCTTCGACTCATTTTCTAGAAGGTGGCTTGGAAAATTCTCTAATCCCTGCCTGTGGATTGTGTAACCAACATACATACCGTTTTTTTTTTTTTTGCTTCTTCTTTTCGAGACATGTTTCTGAAGTTTTGCACTTCACTCATAACCGGAAGGATAGATCTACAATTTTATTTGTTCCGGTCTGCCATCTGTGCTCCACAGTCCATACGCCTTAGCCCATCATGTAACTTATGATTCATGGTTAATCACAACTCCCCACGTACGTACCTAACTCAATGATCGACAATCTCCAGACCAGAACACCAATTGTGATGCATACTGCGTATGTACATAGTAGCCAGTCGATAATCACACTGGTGTCCCACAGAACAGGAATACGTACTCACAGAGCGACAAGCGTCATAGTTCACCGTGGCCAAGTCCCCTTGACAAGGCTGTATGAGTCAGGTACGTTGGTAAATGACATCAAGACCATAGAAAATGTTGTTGGTTGGACTCGATAGTGTGGAGAACATACTTTTGGATCGTCTTTCGCACAGCCCATGTTTAAATTTATCGTGCTTAGGAAGTTGAGTACGTACGTAACAAAGAACATCTTACTATCCTATTCTTACTCTCCCGAAGAATCGTAGGCGACTCATCGGCTATTCCATAACCCGAGATGAAATTAATAACATTGTCCCATTATTAAGATTCAACAACCCATGTAAGTTAGTATACATAGTATGGGCAATGACAAATAAGTTGAAATAACCCATTCATTATGCTGTAGCCAATCATCGCCGAGCACGATATCCGCCGGAGGGTTGGGATTGTGTAGAAAAAGGAAATATTCTAGAAATCTTGGAAAGAAGGGGAACGGACGGGTGGGGCGCACAGACCTTGCCGGTTCGTCTCGTTTTTCGTTACGTACGTGTTTTTAGTACGAGGATTACGCTGTACGGTGTAACATACTCCGTACACATGTAATGAGACGTGTGACAGACATGGATGCAAAGTCGGCCCCTTGTCTATGATGTGATGGTAGGTATTTGTTTTTTGCAAGAGATCTAAGACTGCGAACAGAACTATTTCGCAAAATGTCCGTTCTCAGTGTTGAGGTCACCATCCATGAAATACACACTACACATTCAAAAAGGGAAGGTGGATTGCAACTTTAACCAGTCGCGGCTAG
Source organism: Talaromyces verruculosus (assembly GCA_001305275.1). Lineage (NCBI taxonomy): Eukaryota > Fungi > Ascomycota > Eurotiomycetes > Eurotiales > Trichocomaceae > Talaromyces > Talaromyces verruculosus. Next base: position 122,770 of record LHCL01000053.1, on the reverse strand, counting down.
TTCAATAATCAAAATGGGAATCATGGCGCGCCCTGGGGTATAACGTGACGAGTTGAGCGATGTGGAGTTGGATTCCTCGGATTCCTATTCCCCTGCGCTCGGTTTGGGATCGGCAGGGCTGTAAGTTACTAGTGCGGAGGTACTGTAATACGTATGTACGACGTATCTTGCAACTCAACTACGTACGGAGTATTTGAATCTCGACTCGACTGCTTGGCATGTTAGTCTTGAGGCGGCATGATGTCGATAATCTTGTCCAGCCCAGATAGGTATTCGATTCGGGCAGCGCCAATGCCATACAGATGAAGAATGTCATGTCTTGAAAATCATAGTGCACGTGCCGTTCGCCCCCAGCAGTTAACAAGCCAAGCCCGTGCAGTCTGGTTTCAGAAAGCCGTTATCAGTCTCGAACATGGTCTAAAAGCTTGAGACGAACGATGGAACATATCTCCTCAATGAATCAGGGAAGCTCATTCTTGGCCAGCGACTTAACTGGATTATCTGCAAGGGTCCAAGACACCCTCCCTCCTAAACGTCAATCAAATAACCAATCATTTTTCTAAATAACTGGACAGAATCGACAAAGTTGACAACACACCCATCCTTGCCTTAGTACAGACTCCGGACCCCAGAGTCAGGAGGTACGTGTTTGATCGAATAGGAGCACGTAGATGTAAGGTGTCTTCGTCATGTTCCATCCCCAAGCCAGAACCCTCAAACGTTAATTTAGCCATTTTAGCTATGGAAGGATGAACAAAAATATGACGGACTATTTGCGCTATCCAATGACAGCTCAAATACTCTGCTCTTTGGGTCAGTCACCCAGACACCCAGCCAATTAGCTCTACAGGATACAGTGCAGGGTGCAAACTTATGCAACTTTTTGGCCCCATGAAAGTGAAAACCGACCACACCAATCGAGCGAAACGAGATAAGTAGTACGTACTATGTATGTTTTTCGACTATAAACCACGTCAATCATACCCTGGCATATTGGACAAGATTGTTCGCGTGGTCTGAAGACTTGGCGGTTTCGAGACTTTCTAGAAGAACGCAAGAATGCAAGGCGTTGTATCATGTAAGAATTCTACGGAAGGGGCGGTATCGTGACGATACATAAAGTATTACTTACTTCGTACGAGTGATGACAGTTCCTCAGATGTCTCTTGAGAGAGATCAAAGTCTCATCTCGCTAACAAACAACGGCACAGCTTTATTTGTATAACAACTCAAATCTGCTCCGTGCAAACATCAAGGTCCTCAACCATTACCTCAACAGGTGAACCGGTTCGTAAACGGGATGGGTTATCATGAAAGTCAATTATCCAATGAACTCAACCGTATGGATTGAACCAATCAACCTCCTATCGAGGTTCGTAGCACGTGCTAAACGATCTCATAAATTACCATACGCTGATTCGCCAAACCAAAAGAAGTCCACTACATCAAACCTTCCCCTTTCGTTTTGACCTGCGAAAAGTTTGTTGGATAACATCTCCATACAACGTTCTCCATATTCTTATTTTGTAGTTTTACCATGGTTCCTAACATATGTCATCCCACCACGCGCCATTTTGATGAGTTTCCGGTTCCAGTAAAAAGATCGCATTATTTGCATAAGTGCAAATGCGACAGAGTTGCCAATGAACTCAAAAATATGGATGACATTGGATGGATGTATCCTCAAACTCGACTCCATACATAGGTATCAAAAATAACGTCGTAAAACTGCCCTGACTCTGTTGGGCATAGGGGCGGCCGCCGTATGGAGCCAGCCAGAAAACTCAAAGGATTTAAAGTCTTGGACCGTGGATAAAGGATTTGCGGCACCAAGCGAATGAGAGTTGTTTGTTTTTTCCATCTCAAATAGTCAAATTTCTTAACGTCACTTGTTAAGCAATATAAGGAACTTTAAGCTATCGCAGAGTAATTATAACTGAACAGAGTTACGGAGATGAGCGATGACTACGGAGTAACCGGTTAAGGGTGCTGTATCAGCGTTTTACTTGAAGATCAAGCGAGGTGTCAAAGTCTCAATGATATTAACATTTTGAAATCTCGGTAATGGAGATGTCGTTCCAAGCGAGGTCAATTGTCATCTCCGGTCAGGGGAAATCCGCGACTATCCGTCTGGCGTAAGTTATTTCTTGTAATAAAAGAACGGTATGTAACAAAACAATACCATTGGCATTCCCGACTCTCCCCACATCCCCTCCCCCTCTATGCAAATGTTTCAGCCCCCAATTTCACGTTCAATACTGAAACATACCTCGCGTATCACCCGTAATTTTTTTCCCAACCCACTTATCAATCCATTCATCAATGTGATCAGCAAAGCTAGGCAGCTCTACGCGAAGAAAAAATAACATGCTGAAGTGGATTTTTGATTCGTGCGTAAGTTGCTGGTATTTGACTGATATCCTGCATTGCGATTGGTCGGAGATACTTCAGATACGTACGGAGAACTATGTACTGATGTGCAGTTTAAGGCCACCTGCCGTATTGCTGTCTTGATGCGAGCGCAACCTGAGCCCATCGTTGTTGTCACTGTCACATACGTCGTGCCAGATGTCTATGATGCTGCGTACTAGAATCCAATGATCTTCGCGGCATGTATCATTGCAGCTTATGGAAGAAAAGGATGGGATTGGGAGGTTTTTACGCGATGTTACACGAGTCAGCGCCATATTCGAAATTGGAGTTTTAATTGTGGTCCAATAATGTCCTCAAGGCTAAGACCTAGGGGGGTGTTGAAAAGTGGATCGGGAAATCTTCCGGGTGCCCTATGAATTGTTCCGTGGTACGTCGCCAGTACTAAGTACTAAAACTACGGAGTACGTACAATTAGATAGCGAAAGGAGAAATGCTCCTACGTCGTTAGGGCTTTCGGCTCAGTTAGCTTCCCATTATCCGAACCGACTTGCTTTGTATAAACGTTGAGAACAGAAGGGACAAAAACAGTTGTACGTAGAAACCGCAAAACACGAACCCGAGCCGCAATAATCAATTAAGCTCAGCAGCCAAGATACCAAGACTTTTCAAATTTAAGGGATTATGATTTTCCCAAAGAGGCAGGTCTTAATGATCAAGAGTATTACACGTGCTTGGCATTGGAGTCTGGGCAGTCTGTCAAGAATCAAAATATCATCACCGCATGTCGAGTATAGAGCGATCGAACAAACATAGTCAAAAGATCGGTCTATATGCGATCGACCGCTTGAAGGAGGAGTGACCTCGTACATGAGTATCACGAACCGCATGTACATGATGCACGGGTTGATCTCGTGTTCCAAAGCTTCTACGGTGTTGCCGAAAGTGGGAAAATGGAATGTCGCTCTGGAATGGAAGTTTAATACATGGCTGGCTGTCAGGGATGAAAGCATGCTTGGCTACGTAGTGACAAGTCACCGTCACAAGTGTCCACTGTCATGCAGTCGGAATGCGACATTTAAGATTCCATATCCATAATACTATGTAGTATGTATGTAGTGATAGTGATACAGACAGAGTCCGACATTCCAATAGAACGAAGCGGTGAAAAACAGTGCGAAAGCGCAGGCTGAGCCTCGAAATTATGTCATAGCGTACATTAGCGCTATGTAGTCTAGCCAATTATGGATGGAGACTCGGCTGCTGCCAGCTCTGATTGGCTGTATGCCTGTGGCTAGTGCGACCCAACTCTGGTTTTGTGGCGCTCAGCAGTCTTGGTCGAGTTTTCTTCACCGACCTTGACAGAGGTAAACATGCTCACCACCATACTACGTAGTAATACGTACGTAGTCTCATCCATAGTACGGCAACTATTGCTGTACTAGCAGTCCATTTGAATAACAGACGTACCTAGGCACATAGTACTATCATGATTAGACTCCACCACAACCCTGTCTACTAGGACTCGCCGAGTCAACAAAGCGCTTGTGCAACAATACCAATTGGTGCAATATTGAACAATACATATGTCAAAAATACGTTCCACGTCCACGTCCACTTATTTTCTTTTTCGTGGTGGTGACCCGATATCTCTTCCGACTGGCTTGGTTGATTAATCTAAATGACGGAAACTCCGTAACCTAGTTCGCCCAACAAAGAAAGACGTGAGCAAACCACGGAAATTCCGCTCAGCCTTGTGAGATGTCGCCAAGCCACTCTAAATCCTCCCCATAACAACACATGATCGCAATTTTGTGCCGAGAGCGGCTAGTCCGACGGCTGTAATTACCGTCAATACGTTGTAAGTTTACAGTGTAAGAAACAATGTACTACGTATCTTCGTATAATGTAAACAATCACACAACACATCTTTTCTCCCAAGAACAACACAATTTAACAGACTGCCTATAGAATCGACAAAACCTACAATGGTAACGAAACCCCCTTATCTGTACATACTGACACATCATCAAAAAACTCAAATCACGACATCAAGTCATCAACATGGGTTCGCTTTTTTTTGAAATCTCCCGTCTTTGAACCCTGATTGGACAAGCAATGCATTTACGAGCTTTACCTCTTCTCGTCTAGTATTGGCTAGGCTAGAGGCTCTGCTGTCTCTTGGCACTTTTTGTCTTGACGATTCCACCATTCAGAGAGGGGGATGGTTTTATTTGTTATGGCCATAGTGTGAAAATCGAAAAGCAATTGCTTACATTATTCATAACGTTTTCTGCTTGCCTCGGATCCAAATCGACAGGTTCTGACAAGTTGTCGTCTCGTGCCGTTTGACCAGTTGGATAATGGATATTCTTGAAACTTGAGTATGATAGTACACTTTGTATAAAGCAAACACCGATCATAACTTTTTTTTAATTATTTTTTATTCCATCATCGTGATGCACCAGTCATATATTTTGCTGAGTTGGAAGTTTTTGTTTTATCCCACGTGTATAAACACAGCGAAATGATCGGGATGGCCGGTACCGGAACAACTCAAAGCTCCATAATCAAAAGTCTACAAAATCACACCTTTTGTACGTACGTACCTGTAGATACAATAATCTACAGAATTTGGCACTGGGATCGAGCCGCCTCGTGCAACTTCCTAAAACAGTACCTGAGTTATGGATCAGCAGCCTCAAGTTTCAAGCGCACGATCTAGCTGAATAATTTTGGTATTAAAAAAGTTCTCCATAGCGATATAATCATGAAGCTTAATCTCTCCCTTTCTTTCTATGTACGTAGATACTTGATACGCTACGAAAAAGTAAAGTGTGGCACTAACCCTGGCAGGTTCCTAACGTACTTCCCAATCTGGAAATTGGATTCGAGCTCAGAGCCCCTAAACTTTGCTATTCGCTTGCCTTACGGCACTGGTATTATTTTCTTACGGTCAAAATTTGACCGAAGTCTACATAGTATATCTCCCGGCACGATGTGATCCTGAAGGATGGCATAGTACAAGTTCTAGACGCGAGCAAAGCTACAAGCTTATTACTCCTGATAAGAGAACATGTGATTATATCGCCCGTGGTTTCGGCGGATGTGTCATGCCTACAGTAGGTGCCAGATTGTTTCAACTTTAAATTTTCGGCATTCTCATTTTCGTAAATTTGTATGGATCGATTAGGCATATGCCATATGGAGATATGGTGAGGTTAGACTTTTATACTGTGTCGTAAGTGACTGGATGAAACGGCGGAAACATACTCAAAAAATGTGGTCATCGTACGATTACCGATCCGATGTGCAAAAAGTTGAATGTAACCGTTGGCGACGCTGTTGTATCTTGGCATATCGTTTATATGTTGAATAGACGAAAGTATGGAATTATAGTTTATCAGGTAGCATTCAGTATTCTATATAATCTTTAAGTAGAAATGAAGATGTAGATACACAGAGTATGAGGAAGCCAGACCGTCTCGTGTGCGGCCGCTGATTGGCCAAAGCGTGTTGTCCCTGCTTCACAGAGGGCTTCAAGTTGGAGTCGGGGCGGTCTACACTCTACAGTATGGAGCGTATTATTATGGAGAAGCTGCCAAGCTGGTCTCAACTAACTCTGCCACACAAACGTTCTGCACTGCACTTTAGTGAGTTTAGTCATTTCTAATTTAGAAAGTCCAAGCCCCTTCACCATGCACTCCAATGGATACTTTGGGTAAGGTATGGAGGCTTGGCCAGTCTGGCAGTGCCTGGGGCACTCTACTTTTAGTAAGTGTTATATTAAGAATTTTCCAGGCTGGGCGTTTACTACGTACTTAGGTAGCGGCTTAGTCCATACCAGCAATTTAGTTAGTCTAGCTGGTCTAGCATGTGTAATTATCCCTAGGGCTTACAGTACCGTACGCCAGCATGCAAAGTGGGTTGTTCTCTGGTTCTCGTCGCTGGTCCGGTGTGCAATTGCAACGCATGGTATGGTATGTACAGTACGTACTTGTAAATTACGGTCTTGCAGCGTAAGATGCAGTGGGTGTGGATCTCACCCGGGCCCCCTGATCCACTCTGATCCACTGCCAGAAAGTCCACGCTAAATTAACCCCGGTCCGTCTAATGTGTTCTGGCCCCACTCTTGTACCGAGTAAGTAATCGGTTAACTTACAGTCTTACCTTACTCTTAACTTACGACTACGGCACTAGCAAAGACTGCACGTAGTTTGGACTAGCGCTCTTAGTGACTTCGTGACTGAGTGCCTAGTCAAATAAGGATGTTTATGAGTTGTTTGCTTTTGGCTGGTCAAATTAAAATAAATTGCCCAGCCCTGACTGGGGGGCCCAGTAGACTGGGAGAACAACTTTTAGTCCGTAGGGCAATCAAATCATCGACCAGTAAACCCACTCTGCTTTACGACTCTTAAAAAGCAACACAGTTTAAATTATCCTTCCCTCCGCCGCCTATCTCCCGTGCTTTTGGTTTTAAATCTCTCGTCACCCCCATTCCTCGTTCTTCGTCACTCACAGAAATTCTTCTTCTCACCTGACTTTACGATAGGTAATCACATTATCTATAAAGACATTCTTCTTACCTGGATCCTGTCTTGTCTTTCTTGTGTATACCTTTCACGTTCTTGGTGTCTGCCTTGCCCCATCCGGCATCTCTATATCTCCCTCTCCCCGCGCCGCTCCGCAACTACAACAACAGTCAAAGTTCGGATTTGTCAAGCAAAGAAGATTATCGCAACATCTGCATGGGTGAATCGAATATATTTGATCGCATTACACCCCTCCGCTTCAACAGCCCTCTTCTCCGCTTGTAGAAGCTGGTATGCCCGCCCGCACCCGATCCGAATCACCCGGGCTAATTCACATTTCTTTTTAGATACCTGACCGGTTTCACTTCTTCAGCCTTTCTACTCCAAAAACATTACGAGGCGACCGTTTCGCTTCACATCACACATTACCAACATGTTGGCTTTAGAGTCCTCCCATCAGCAACAATTCCCTTTCTTCTCGCATGATCAACTCGCTCTAGATCCCGAACTCATGGATTCATACGGGTTTTCCACCATGCAACAAAACATGCAGTCCCAGCCTCAAGAGCACCGCTCCTACCCACAACAGACCTTCTACGAATCTTCATCGTCGTGGACAGACCAGGCTCCAGACATGGAATTCCAACAGAAGCAACAACACCAACAGATGCTCTACCCTGCTGGCCCCAACTCACCTCCTTCCATGGCCGCTTCGCACTATTCCGCTGCTTCTGGTCCTTCTATTGCTAGTGCTGCTTCATCAGCTATGGGTTCTCCTTACTCCGGCGCTGCTCACACTTTCCAGGAATCATGGATTGACACTGCTAATGGGTTGCTGGGTATGCCCATGATGATGCCCGAGATCGACTATCCGACCACCATGGAGGGAGATTCCACTTTTGGCGCTCCTGCCAAATTCCCTACAGTTGGTTAGTCACTCCTTCTAGCAGTTAGAAAAAGAACTCTCGCTTACGTGCAATAGATCCTTCCGCAATTCACCACCCCATTCCTACCTCCATGCCTTACGAAGACCACCAAGTGATGGGTCACTCATCTGGTTTCGTCTCTCCTGCTCAGATTGGCTCTCCTATGCCCAGCCACCAAAACCTCGGTTTGGCGCACATTCCTCAAATGAACACCTCATCTCCTTATCTCGGCGTACAGCACGCCCGAAGCTCTAGCGTCGCAGGCAGTGTCTATGAACAACCAGCATCCATCATCTCATCTCTCTCTCCCCGCTCACACCCCAGCCCATCAGCCAGCAACACCGACGTAGAAGACGAAGGTCGCGAGAAACGACGATGCCCCTGGCCCGACTGCGGCCGCTCCTTCAAGGATCTCAAGGCTCACATGTTGACCCACCAGAGTGAGCGACCCGAGAAATGCCCCATCGTCAACTGCGAATACCACCTCAAGGGCTTTGCGCGCAAATATGACAAAAATCGACACACATTAACCCATTACAAAGGGACAATGGTGTGTGGATTCTGCCCCGGTTCCGGATCAGCGGCTGAAAAGAGCTTCAACCGCGCCGATGTATTCAAGCGTCATCTCATGTCTGTCCATGGAGTGGAACAGACAGCCCCCAACTGCCGCAAGAGAAGTCCCACATCCTCATCAATGGACCAACAAAAGCCCCTTCCCGGATACAGCGAAGATGCCACTGGCAAATGTTCCACTTGTTCCGCCACATTCAGCAATGCTCAAGACTTTTACGAGCATTTGGATGACTGTGTTCTTCGCGTTGTTCAACAGGAAGAGCCCAGTGAGGCGATCAACCAAAAACGATTGGCCGAAGTCGCTAATGATGAGGACGTCAAGTTGACCATGGAGAAGCACAAGCTGCTGGATACAGCTAGCCCCGTGGGCAGTGATGAATATAACGAGGATGAACTTAATGACGACGCTGACGATGCTGATGACGCTGACGAATCTAATATTAATAATCTCAACAAAGATGGCCGATCCGGCAAAGGTTCGCTATCAAAGTCCAACAGCCAAAAATCATCATCGCGAGTTGTCTTGGGATCCAACAGCGCTATTTCAAAGAACAATAAACCTCGTGCCATCACACGACGACGAGGGAACAGAAACAGCTACCCGCAATCCTGGGGCACACCAGCCGCCAAGATGAAGACCAAGAAGCGAGTCCTCTGCGCCTACGACGGTCCCCGCCGTCTGTGGAAAGACGAAATGATGCTCGACAACGAATTCGAGGTCCGCGTCGCTCTCCCCGGTGGTGCCGGCGACGGCACAAACCGGAATGCCTACGTGACTGACCTCGACGTCGTCAGCCTCCGAAGGATCGAAGGTGTCTTTAGCGCAACTGAGGAGGAGCGCGGCCCTTGGTTGCCGGACAACTCGAACAGGCTGATGGGTCAGCCGGCTATGCTTTTGCCGGAGGTTACTCAGGAGGATTATGGGTTTGATCTTGATGAGTTGATGGCATACAAGGAGCCGTACAACAGGCAAGATGGCTTGTGTGTTTAGAGTCTTATCACCCAATCATACGAATAATCCCTCTCCTCTTCATCTGTATCTTACATTGATCTTTTTTGGTTTTGGCATTTCATGAGTGAGCATGGAGCGTGTTTTGTCTTTCTTCATTTTAAGCGATCGACTGGGTTATATGGGGAGAATTCGGTGGCCTCATCTTTTTTTTCTTTCTCAAAGAGAAAATCAACCAACAATATATTTGTGTTAATACGTCTGTCTGCTTTGGATTATGGTTATTACACTGACTGACCTGAGGGTCACGTCTGTCTTCGACTCTGGAAGTTGGGACAATGTTTAAAGATTTACTATATACTCAATTGAATTTGTGATACCACTCTCTACATTTTGCTCTTCATCTAGTAGACTTCACACTCTTTAAGTCAAGTGTTCAATCCACTCCAAGGCTGTGTCAATTCCCTCTTAAGCAATTTCTTGGATAGACTCCAAACCTCGCCGTAGCTTGCTGGCCATCTATCTCAAGTAAAAGCGCAGGAATCCGTTTCTGCGAAAGCAGAGACTTCCCCAGATTCGATGATTCATATCTTTGATCTCTTGCTTATATTCTCGTATACACCTTGGTATCTCAATTATATATACATTCATTAGATTAAATATCCGATCAATTCGCCATCATCCGTCTATGGCAATAATCACAAGTGCGCATATATCATCCACTTTACCTCCCCGGTACCAATGACCGGGATAATATCTCTGAGCCTCTTTTGCGAAAGGCCCGTCTCGCCGCATGTCGACGCTGGCGAGCTTTGCTTCGCCGACTATGGATGATGCTAGAAGGGCTTGGAGGGTGTGGTTGTTTTTGAGGTGAGGGGTGGGAGGGATGGATGATGTGGAAGAAGGGGAGGATGGGGAAGAAGAAGATAGTCGATGTAATCCGCTAGGTGCAGTCAATGTCCGCAATTCCTCGGACGGACAGATAGCCGCGTTCTTTGAACTTTCCCTCCATGCGCCGGTGGCCAGCATTCGGCCCGTTATTATCTTCAGGATATCCTGATTGTTCAGATTATCAAACACGCCGTCCGTAGCCAGGACGAGAACGTCCCCGTGCTGCATGGACATTGTTGATACGGCAGCATCGCGCGGCGAATCTTCAAAATATACGCCGCCAAACATGTGTGCCTGTTCGCGCATTCGTCGCGGTATAATATTCAATTGATATGGCGTATTGAACGCATGTGTTTGCGGCGCGGAGTATTGGTGGACAGCACCGAGTCGGAAAAGTACAGACCCTGAGTCTCCAAGGCTATGAATACGTGATACCTCGTTAGTAGGGATCACTCTAGTCGCAACGAGAATAATACATACTTTGCCAACTCGACACTTCCATCCGTTTGCGCGACTCCAACTGACGCCGTAGTTCCACCCGCAGTGATACTCTCATCCGCCACTACAGAGTTGTATCCCTTCTGCAAAAGCTCCTTTGGCCGTAATTTCCGCTGACTCGCCTCTTCGGTCAACGCATGATGTGCCATATACGTGCATAATCCGTGTGAAACATCGGCCGGATCAATCTTATGTTCAGCCCATCCACCTACCCCATCTGCGACTGCAAATGCAATGGCGCCAGTATCCTCTACGCCAACTCTGCTTGCGAAAAACGCATCTTCGCCGCTTGCTGGCCTCTTTTGTCGGGATCTTCCCTCGCCAATATTATCGAGCGCAATGCCAATTGCTTCGTGTATGGTAGGATCGAAGTTGTAGGTATGTTTTTCGGGATTGAAGCGGCGTCCTTTGGCTGAACATGATCCAGCGACTCGGTAGGATATTCGCGATGATGGCGTTGAATGCGACGAAGACGACGAGGAAAAGTGCCGATTCAATCGGAGCGGCCGTGTTGTGTAACGAAACGCATGATCTCGACTGGAAGAAATCGAAATTATTTGTACAAGGGTTGATCGCGCCGTGCAGATGTCCGTCGCTGCCAAGGTCCTTGTAGCCAGGAACATCCTCGCTGGCAGGCACAATGTGTGCAGATTACACAACACTGGCGCTTATATAATTGATGTCTTTCCAGCCCTGACATGCACAAGAAGTTGTATAAACAAGGCTATTCGCAGTCGCATAATATGCTGTCGTGCGAGTCGCGGAAGGTCGCTTGTCCTAGCTTCGCGGCGAAGATTTCGATACCGTCGAAACTGTCAAGCGCGGCATCTGCGCTTGTATTGTCGTGGGAAGCTTCGATTGACTCGAAGTATATTATAGATATTCGCATAGAGCGACGTTGAGAATATATACAAAGTGTGCAGGGAAAAATCCCTAACAAAAGGGATGACAAAGTGGGCCAAGTTGGCAGGACGAAAAAGAGAAGATTTACCGCGATTATCCGCCGTCTCGCTTTGTCGGGGAGGAGCTGCTCCACTCGCTGACGTCTTTAGACAACTCAGTATGAGACTATGAGTTGGGAGCTCCTCTTTAAAAAAGACACCAACTATGTGGATCAGTTCAATGGGTTATGCATAGGCAGTGAGTTTATGGTTTATTGCTTGAAATGACTAGCAATTGATGTATGTACAGTTATACACTAAGTTATAGATCCGATAACGCCAACGATCAAAGTATTACCACATGGCGGGAAATGGACGAGTCAGACATGAAAGTAAAATCAAATAGGGAAAATCAACACATAGCGATTTACTCAGGACCGTCGGGCAACGATTTGATCGTGTCTTGAATGAGTTGAATGAGCTCATCAATATCTGGCCGATCAGCAGGCTCAACCTGCAAGCACTTCCGGACAATATCCTTGACAGACTCGCTGATACCGCCTTCACCGGAAGACTGCGATGATCCGGATGCAGCAGGAGTGTTGGATCTGGCCTTTCCTTTGGCGCTGCTGGAGTTTTCATCTGGGAATCGCCAATCACCACCCAGAACACACATGCTCAGACTACCTCCGGTTTCCTCGCTGCGGGCTTCAAACGGACTTTTACCGACCAAGCAAGCATAAAGCGTGCAACCAAGAGACCAGATATCAACCTTAGTGTCGATGATAGAACCGGTTTTCACGTCGAATAACTCGGGAGCCCGGTATGGCATGGTACTGTGCTCTGCTGCCGTATCTTGTACCGCCAAGGCGAGAGATCGAGATGTGATAGCAATCGGGCTTGGTGCTAGGGAGCCTAGGTCCATCAAAATTGGCGTTCTTCCGTCGTCATCAATCATAATGTTTCCTTAGATATAAGGTCAGCGATTTCCACGTTCGGCCGAGCCAAAAAGCTTACCAGGCTTGATATCTCGATGGGCATAAGGTCTGAATTCGCCTTCTCCCACACCTTCCTGACTGCGAGTCACTTCATCATCCATCAATGGTTCCTGCTCAACATCGTCGTCGACTCCATGTGTATTTCTCCGCTTCGGTTTTCCGACCTTTCTCGATAGCTCTTCATCCGCTTCCTCCCCTTCTCTCCGTACACCCTTGGCTTGCCGGGTAGACGCAGAACCGCTTTTCACTCTATATTGGTGCATAGCCTTTAGAGCTTTGGCGACACCCAGCATGAGCGTCATCAATTCTTTCTCGGGGAAGCTGGTATGATTGACGAGGTTCGCGTTGATGGCATCTTGAAGGTTGCCGCGCTGATAGTATGGGAGAAGAATATAGACCGTTTTGGAGGTCGAATCGTCACCACCTCGGAACTTGTTCGCCGATTCGTTTACCACGCAGTGGTCGTAAGACCGAATAATATATGGATGCGGCGAGAAAAGGCTATATGCCTCGACTTCTTTCAGAGCTTGCGACACGGATTCCTGGCCGAACGGGCAACGTATTTTCTTCAAGGCGAACAATTCCGAAGTACTTTTGTCTTGGACTAAGTAGACGTATGAAAATCCCCCCTACACAAAAGTAAATAAATAGTTAGACCGGATCCATCAACCCCTCAAGTGCCAGGATATCGCCTACCTCGCCCAGTAACCGGAGTAGTTTGAAACTGCGGTTGTTGATTTTCAGCTGTGGAGAACTAGGAAAGCAGCACATGCAATCCGTAAAGGTATAAAGAAGGTCGAAAAAGTATTGTGCCATTGTGTAAGAAATTCTATCGCGCTTTCGTCTTGTATTCAACCGATTGCCGACCGATCCGTCAATATCTTGTTGTTCGTTGGGATGAATGAAGATGCGCAGAATCGAGAGCTTCCAGAGCTTCCCGTGCAGTAGACGGCAGGTATCAAGTAAGGCTGCGATGGAATATGCCGTTGATCGTATTTAGACGTGATATTAACAATGGAGGCAATGCATGAACTACTGGCGAATTGTTTGTTGAGAGATATTCATTTCTAAGTAAGTAGTTGGTGGTGGTCAGAGTGAAGACGTATGCGAGATCCGCATCAGCTCTCGGGCGGGTTAGGGTAGCGCCTGCCATTCGCAGAGGGATCTCCAGCAGGAAGGAGCATCCATGGTTCCTGCCGTTCCAACACGGTTAAATCAAAACATGAGCAACTCTTCTCTTCTCTATTCCTTCCATATTCTCTGTTCTTACTCTATTCTACTTATTGCCAGCTCACTATGGTTTAGAATACCGTTGATGCACACGCGCCATCCTTGCCTACTGTTTGCCCCTTTCTCTAGTAAGGGAACGAGAAAAAGGGTCGCCCACAAAGGAAATGCCAGATTAATCTGCGTGGAGACTCGTTCTCATTGGCTGAGCGCGAACATCTCATAATTATCTCTCGGACATCCGACAATAAACGACCTCTTCTACTTCACCCATTCAAGCAAGGACTGCCACTCTGTCTCGCGGCGCCTTTGACTGTGCTTTGGAATCATTACATTCCACATTTCCATTATTTAATCATAATCTCATTCATTTCCTGCTGTTACGCAGGATGCAGCGTCGCTGATCATCAGTCTGGCTTGATTGTTCCCTGAGTTAAAAGACCCGAACCCACCCCCCACCAGCTCGACTCGTTGGGCTCCTGAGTCGACACTCCCCTTTTTTCAAACGAACCGATCAACACATCCAGTCGTCGAGATATATTCTCCGTACTGGTGACGACTTCAGCTCCCTCGTCCGAACGGACATCATCCAGTCACAAACCCTCAAGCGGTTGCGCAAACGGTCGATCAGCCGACAGTATCACAATGGCTCCCTCCGATGATATCCGGGTCGGGGACCAGGTAAACGTCCCCGGAGGTATGTTTGGTACAGTGCGATTTCTGGGAGTTGTGGATGGGAAACCAGGTCGCTTCGCAGGAATCGAATTGGCCCCCGAACACGCAGCCAGGGGAAAGAATAACGGAGATGTCGATGGACGAAGCTATTTCAACACGACCGTTCCCGGTGCCGGCATCTTTGTGCCCATCAATAACTCGAAATATGTCACCAAGAGAAACGTCGTCACGCCGCCGACTCCGTCTCGTCCGTCTGTGGTGACCAATTTCAGTAAATCCGTCGGTCCACCGTCAGTGGCTCGCCCCAAAGTGCGCCGTCCATCTCTTCCTCGTCCTGAATCTCCACGAAGTGCACCATCGACAAAATTGAATTTTGGTGCCCTGCGAAGTCCATCTGCTACAGTTCCCAAACCGATGTCCGCCGGGTCACTGGGTCCTAACGGCTTTCCACGTAGCCCTCAAAAGCCCTCTTCGAGATTATCGAATCGACCTTCTTCCAGACTCAGCGTCGACGACGACGACACTCCTGTATTGGCAAGATCTACAATTGGGAGACCAAGCAGTGGTGGTCGTGGTGTTGGTAACCAAGAGATACAAGGACTGCAAGAGAAGATCAAGTCGCTGGAACAGGAGCTTCAAGCGCGCGATAGACAACTCGACGATCAAGCCTCTGTTCTAGCGGAGTTGCAGCAAAGCATCACCGAACTGGAGGGACAAGACGGAGCTTCAATTCGAGCCCAGCTACGAGAAAAGAACGAGAAGATTGCGCAGCTTACAGCAGAATTCGACAGTCACCGCGCCGATTTCCGAAGCACCTTGGACACCCTCGAAGTGGCAGCTACGGAAACAGAAAGGGTCTACGAAAAGCGATTAGATGAGCTCATGCAGCAAAATCGGGAACTACAAGATCGCGGCGAAGATGTGGAGGCGGTTGCTCTACAATTGAAACAACTAGAAGAGCTGGTTTCTGAATTGGAAGAGGGTCTGGAAGATGCGCGACGCGGTGAAGCAGAAGCACGCGGTGAAGTTGAATTCTTACGTGGCGAGGTGGAACGAGCACAATTGGAACTAAAACAGGAACGAGAAAAGTCCGCCGCTGCACTGAAGGACGCCGAAGGCCGGTGGAACAGTCGCGAGTTGGAACAAAAAGACGACGAAATCCGCGGCCTGAAAGCCATCATCCACTCACTCAGCCGCGGCGACGTGAATCCAGCTATGTTCAATACAAATGGAACTGGCGATTCGAGCTCACATGATACTGAACGCATCTCTCAGCTGGAAGAACGAATCAAGGAACTTGAAGGTGTCGCAGAGATACGTTCGACTCGTATAGAGGAACTGCAGAGAGAGCTTGGCCAGAGTCGTAGCCCTCTTGGACGCGATTCTCCAGGACGGAACTCACCAGCACGCAACTCTATAGGATGGAATTCTCTCGGACGAAACTCGATGAATGGATCAAGGAGTCGAAGCGGCACTGTTACTATCGCTCCGTTAAGACAGATGAAATCGTCTCATTCTGCTAGAGGAAGCCGCAGCAGCAATCCTGTAAGCCACGGCCATAGTCTGTCAGACAGGACTGTGGTGCCCAATGATTGGCAAGAAACAAGTGGCAGTGGTGAGCAGGGGCATACGCCGGTCAGCCCATACCGAGATTTCTCCAATCACCGGGATGATAATGATGACTTGCGTGATTCTGATAACCAGTCCTCCGAAAGCGGCTCACTCTGGTGTGAAATCTGTGAGACCAACGGCCACGACATCCTTACCTGTACGACCTTTGGCACAAACGCCAATGGCACTGATTCTAGTCACCAGCAATACGAGCACAATGACAATGAATTGGAAAAGCTGCATAACGACGTGACCGCGTCGGCTGAAGTTCCAGCGAAGAAGGAATCACCGGTGATTGCTCACCAACTTGAAGAGAAACCAGAGCCTGTGGAGCCTTACTCTCCTCCAGTGAAGACTACTCGTGATGCAAGTCTCCCAGGAATGAATGGCATGTCATCTTCCATGGGACCCGTAGCGGGCAAAGCTTCCGGAGTTATTGACGAAAGCAAGTGGTGTGCATTATGCGAGCGAGATGGCCACGATAGTATTGATTGTCCTTTTGAGGATTAATCAAGTATGATGGGGACGAGTACATGCCACGATATGACGACAAGGATTTCATCTTTTCCATACGGAGTGTATTATATTGATGTTTGACTGTCGCCATGAGCATTATGTTCTTTTCTGTCGTTTTTGACGTTGACATTCGCTTTTGCTTTCGTTACCCTCACCAGGTCTAATTTCTCTTGTACAAAACCGTTCTACCCATTCTTTGCATTTTTCGATTAGCCTGCTGACTGGCTTAGCGATTTCCTTCCTTTCCCTTCATTTTTCTTTCTCCTTGACATTTCCCCTTGTTTAATATCTTATGCATGAAGTGAGCCTTGACCGTGATGCTTTTATCTAACATTATTTATTGTACTAATACATAATCATCCCAAGAATGACGTTTATCATCACGAGTAGAGATATAGAACCCTTTTATCATCAAGTATCAAGAGAATCAATCACTCCGGAAACCTCGAAGGCTGCACAACCTGACCCTCCTCAAACCTCACCGCAGCCACAGCACCACACCTCCCACAAGTCCTCTTCTTCTCATCCGCGCCAAACTCCTCCACAACTTCCTTCACCTGCGTCCCCAAATCCGTACACACAAACCTCTTCTCAAACACAATTGTGCCCTTCTTTCGGCACTCCTCACTCATACAATACCACCTCATCGCATCCTCTTTCCCCTCTGGTCGCGGCTGCTCCATTACCACGCCAATCGTATCCTTGAATCGAACGGGACAATGAGGCGTGTTTGCCGGCAATAAGAACAACGACCCTTCGTGAATAGGGACGTCTACAAAGGAAGGTGGGCTGGTGGATGTATCGACGGTTTTGAGTAACATGGAGCCACGGTATTGGTAGAAGAATTCGGGCGTGGAGTTGAGGTGGTAGTCTGTTCGGGCGTTGGGGCCGCCGACGATCATGACGGTGTAGCCGGCTGAATTCGAAGGGTGGTAGACGCAGTAGTTGTTGACGGGGGGTTGGAGGAGGTGGGAGTTGGCTTCGAGCCTGTTGTTGTCGCCATCGTTTCAGAGTGAGTGGTTGTGTGATGCGTGAGCGATATGGGATGGCTTACCATTTTGGGATGTTGAGGGATGGAGGGAGCATTTTGTAGGTGTTATATGGTTGTTTAGAGTATGAAAAAAGGACCGAATCAGAGGATATGTTCTGATTTCACAGCAATGTCCTTGAGTCCGAGGGTTGATATAAATGATTAGAAACTGGATGATGTATGAGGGGAACGGGATGAGGGGTTTGTCCATTAGGAAAATATTTCCGTCAACAGCGACAATTACTAAGAATATTGATCTCCTACTCTTTGCACTGCATTTGAGTAACGTTTGTATGTCTCATCTAGAGTTACTATTCAAGGGCGCAACAACAATGTCTGGTGGTTCAATGTTTAGTCCCATTGCCCGATTATTTAACTCCATGTGACTCATGTAGTTCTAAGTAAGCACGCCACACTTTATACCCCTACACCTGCGATAAAACCACTGACACAGTTGTAAGTTAAAATACATAGATATATTGACCATGATAGTAACTTCTTCATAACCCGGAAGTCTTCTATGATTTGTCAATGTATGGTCAATTCAATCGAAAAAATATTGTATGACGCTTATCGGACCTCTTATCGATAAAGGTCACGTGCGCTTATCGAGCTTTACCCTTTTTGAAATTTTGATCTTTTCAATTTTCCAGAGGCTCGACCAGACCTTTAACTACTACCAATTTGACAAACAGCCAGCTGGGGGAGCTACATTTTGATCTACTTGCCATAAAATATTGCGTGGGGACTTGTTCCTCCTATTTTACATCAATATGGCCCTCTCCCAACCCCCCCTGCGCCTCATATCGCAAAAGAACTTCACATACCGACTCGTCCTCGCAACCCTTACGGGAAAACCAGTACACATCTCCCAAATCCGCTCCAACTCACCTTCAAATCCCGGTCTCGCCCCTCACGAAATTTCTTTCCTTCGACTTCTCGAAGCAGTCACCAATGGCTCCCAAATGGAGATTTCGTACAGTGGTACGATTGTGGTATACAAACCTGGTTTGATTACAGGCAGCGCTGCAGGGTTGGGGACGACGAGTAGTGGAGTGATAAGGCATGAGATTCCGTCGAATTGTACGCGGGGGATTAGTTATTTCCTCATTCCGTTGTGTCTGCTTGCTCCCTTTTCCAAAGCGCCGATGAATGTGCTTTTTACGGGACCCGGTGTTATTACCTCCGCGACCCCAACGGGCGATATTTCAGCTGATGCGGTGCGAATGGCGATTTTGCCGTTATACAAGATGTTTGGAATCTTTAATAATATCGAGTTACGCATAATGCAGCGATCGAATCCGGGCCATAATGGGAAGGGTGGTGGAGGGGAAGTACAATTGGTCTTTGGTCATCAGGTTCGCTTACCGAAGACGTTACATTTCATGAACCCTGGAAGAATAAAGACGGTTCGTGGAGTGGCGTATTCGACTGGTGTATCGGCATCGAATAATGCGCGTATGATTCAGACTGCCAGGGGGGTGCTAAACCCGCTCGTGCCGGATACGTATATTGCGTCCGATGCGTCGTCGGCACCGCTTGTGCCTGCGCCTGAGAAATCGAACCCAGGTGGGAAGAAGAAGATTGGCCTGGGCTTTGGGTTGTTTCTGGTTGCGGAGTCTTCGACGGGTTGTTTGTTTTCGGCGGATATTGCTTCGCCGCCGGAGGGGGGTGTGCCGCCTGAGGATATTGGTAAACAGTGCGCATATCAATTACTGGAGACTATTTCAAAGGGTGGATGTGTTGCGCCTGCAGCTGCGCCGACGATGTTGATGCTCATGGCTATGGGGTCGGAGGACGTGGGACGGTTACAAATTGGAAGAGAAGTAATTGGAGATGAAGGTATGGTCCAGTTTGCGCGTGACTTGACCAAGTTTGGAGCTGCTGGATGGGGTATTCGAGATGCGCCGGGAGATAATCATGATGGTGATGTGGTTGTCAGTGTGGTTGGGAAGGGTATCGGAAATGTCGGACGGAAAATTGCTTGATCTCTTCTTTGTTATGCATATATTTTCCAACACAAGACGGCCAAGCCTTACACATAACTTGCATCTCAAAGGCTCACGAACCAGATTACCACGAAAATTACCGCGTCCGCCTCTGCCTGTCTTGGGGAAGGATGGTTGAAGCGCATCGCGCCCGCCGTAGCTGTTGCCAGGTATTTTCCGAGCCGGCTCTGGCAGACAGTCTCCCACCGACGAGACAGAGCATCTACCTATTGCATCTAGATACCCTATTCATGTACTAGACATTACAGTTCGATGTATATATACTCAAACGAATTTACTTTTGGCCATTTCTGGACGCCCACTCATGACTGACTACATGTGTATAAAATAAACGAACGCTCTCATTGCATATCTTTACACTTATATATCGACATCAGACAAGCTACGTATCACTTTACAAAGCTGCAAGCGCCATGGCAACAGCAACACCACCCATGGCCCACTGCGCATTTCCAGTAATCTGCGGCATACCACCAGTACTAACAGCGGAAGAAGAAGCCCTTGCCGACGCAGTACCCGTAGAAGACGATGACGCCGAGCTGCTAGCCACAGTCGACATACCGGACGAAGCAGCAGCGGAGGTACCGGTGGAAGCAGCAGTCGTAGCAGCGCTAACAGCAGCCTTTGTAGTCGCAGAAGCAGTAGATCCGGTGGTAGAAGCAGCATCAGTTGTGGCGGCGGCACCAGTAAGAGCGCCGGCGGTGATGGTCACGGGGATCCAGGCGGATGCGTAGTCGTCGGGACCCAAGGTGGTGATTGATGTACCTGGGAAGTTTGCCTCGGAGCCGCCGATGATTTCGGTGCAGGCGGCTGTGGAGACGCTGGCGTCCAAGTCGCAGTTGAGGTCGGCGTAGGCACTGATTTCATTATTAGTTCGCTTGCGGTAAAGCAAAGAAGAGTAGCGGGTTGGGGGAAAGCATACACAGACTTGTCGCCATCAACGAGCTCGAGAGACATGGTTTTGGGTCCTTCGACGAGAGTGAAGCCGGTACCGGCGCCGCATTCGGTGGAATCAGTGCCGGGGGCACATGCGACCGAGTACGTGGTAGTAGCAGCATTCTGTTTATACCATTAGAATCTTTAAAATTGATCGCTAGAGAGGCAAGCATACACTGTCAATGACAGAAGCAACAAGAGGCTGCTGGTCGAAGAAAGGAAGGAAGAGCGTGGTCACGCTGTCGGCGGCGACAACGGAGCTCAAGAGAGCCATGGCGACGGTAGTAGAACGCATTTTGATGTGTATATGGAAGTATTAGAGGATGAAAATATAACTTCGTGAAGTAATTAAACGAATGAATAGAATGGTAACTGAATTAAACGAGCGACTCAGTTGAACTTGACGATAAACGAATGTATGTGTCGAACGCGAAAGAAGAAATGAAGAGCAGATTGATATGGGAGGCCCATGGCGGAGAGTTCCTTTTTAAATTTCAATTTTCCGTAGACGAGGTAAGACCGTAAGACAACTGGCGCAGTGGCGCCATATTTTCTTCAGAAAGTAAGCAGTAATAACGGCGCATGTCCTGCAAGAGCCTAGCACCAGCTGACTTAGGGAGTAAACTGATTGGGTGGTGATAGACCTAGAACGAGCCGAAAGGATTGAGGCTTGAAGAATTAAGCTTGGCGCCCAGATCCGATAGTCTCAGGCTATGAGTAAGATGATTGGCTGGTTCGGTTGTTAGGTTTGAGGCTCTCTTCTTGCCTCTCTAAATATAGCTTCGTTTAGGGCTAGTGTGTCACATGATTGGCTCAGAACGATTTTAGCTTATGCTTCTTTCCTGTTTTGGTATAAAGTATACTACATAGTACCGGATTGTCGCGATGCCCCTGAATGGTAAGTTCCGATCCCCGATGCCTCGTATAAAGAGTGAGACTTATCTAGTTTCACCTAAACACTTGCATAATTCATGCAGATCATAGCAAACTGCTATGCATGTTATCAAATGATGCAACTGTATGGCGGTGTATGTTAAGGGACCAAATGGCAGAAGACGAGATTGCGGCCAAAGAAGAAATGGATGGAATAGCAGATGAGCTAGTTAGCAGTTAATGGCGGACAGTGTTGCAACTGATCATAGATGCACTCACTGGTTGAAGTCACCGAGGGTTGCACAAATTTTTGGGTATAGTAATGATGGAGTGGAGGCAATGGTTGACATGAGGATTGTGATAATTCATCATGTTGATTTAGGACTCAACATAGCTACGTATATGTGCCAGCATCACTCCGATACTTCTTATTCTGCGAAAGACATGAAAATATGCCGTTTTTCGCAAGCTCGGTCTTTTCCTATAATCCCGGACAGACCGAAACAAAACACCGAGAATGAAAAGGACAGAAACTCGGTGAATTCCCGAGATGTCTCCTTTTCCAACGAAACCGTCAGTAGGAGCCCTAGTGCAGTTTCCGCGCTCAAGATGATATTGGCTACGTAGTTGGTGGTTATAAAAGGCATCTGAGTCTATTGGCCGCTTGGCGTGACTTGTACCGAAGGACACAGCTTTTTGATACGATACCTTGCACAACTCCCTCATACATTCGGCATCATGACCAAACATATTGCTATCATTGGAGCGGGACCATCCGGCCTCACACTGGCAGCTCTCTTACAGCACCACTCAATTCCTTTCACCATCTACGAGCGCGAAAAATCCACTAGTGCTCGCTTTCAGGGAGGATCTCTAGACCTTCATCCAGAGTCTGGCCAACGGGCTCTATTTGAAGCTGGCCTCCGCGAACAGTTCAACAAATTTGCTCGATATCATGATCAGGTCTACCGGTTTGGAGATAAAAACGCTGTGACGTGGTTATACCACCAAGCCAGTGCCGATGCAGTTGGGCGTCCGGAAATTGATCGTTCAACGCTTCGAGAGATACTCCTTGAGTCCCTTGGTCCTGAAAATATCAGATGGGACCATTGTCTCTCAAAAGTAACCCCACTGGAGGACGGTGGCGTGGAGCTTGTTTTCGATAATCGACCAGATCCGGTGGTGACTGACCTCCTCGTAGGTGCAGACGGATCTTGGTCTAGAGTTCGGCCACTTCTCACAAACTGGAAACCCGAGTACACCGGTCTTACAGTCATTGACTGCCGCATCTCTGATCTGGATATAAGATTTCCTGAACTTGGCAGGTTTGTCGGCCGAGGAACCTATTTCTGTCTTTCTGGAGGTAGCGGAATCTTCATGCAGAGAAATGGTGATGGAAGCTTACGTGTCTACCCATGTTTGCGAGTAAAGGAAGACTGGGCCACAAGTGATGCCACCTTCGACTGGGATGACCATCAAAAGATGACCGAGCTTCTGATCAACACCTTCTTTTCAGGCTGGGATCCCCGCCTTCGGGATATCATCCGCAACGTTGACCAGGGCATGACCCCGCGTGCTCAGTATAGAATGCCGCTAGGGCTGCGTTACGACCACCGCCAGGGGTTAAAACTGATTGGCGATTCACTACATGTCATGCCATGGTTTGCTGGAGAGGGTGCAAATTTGGCGATGCTGGACGCCTTGGACCTCTTTCATGAAATACATGCTCATCCCGAAGACTTGGATTTGGCAGTACGGAACTATGAGATCAAGGTTGTAAACAGTGGAAGGGCAGATGTTACTAATGAGATGTCGCAAGATTTGCTTGTCAAGGCAATGTCGGATGACTCTCCTCGAGCGTACGTTGAAGGGATGGCCAGGGCAATGGATAGCTGGTTTGCAGATGGGAAGTTGCTTGATGGTATGAACAGAGACACATTGTTTGGAGAGTGATTCCCATTCAGAGATCTGTGAACCTTCCCTCTGCTCACTTTAATCTTAAAGTATAGAGAGGATCTTCTTTCCATTTGTTTCCTTTAACCTGTTTTGGTATATCGTTGTCCATGGTTAAGTAGTAAATTGCCCACGATCTCTGTTCGCCTCGTAGCATGATCGAGTACCACTGTATACTTGGCCAAATCGTAAGATTCATAAAAACATCAATCTACCGAAAACATTCCAATTTAGATTCATTTTTTGGAATTCGTTGCATCTACATGTATCGCCTCTAGTAAGCTCGAAAAGCCTAATTCATTGCCGAGAGCTTCTTGGAGGAATTGATCCTGATGAGTGGAAGAATAGCAGCAGCATGGATATGCCCTGAGTCAAGATGAAATGAATGGATGACTGACACAGTTTCATGCAACAGTAATATCGCGCAGTTCTGATCTGCGGCCAACGCCCAACTTCTTGGTCATCGAGTCGGCTCTTCAACAGATGCGGAAAATTGTAGCAGACTAGTAACAAGCCGAATATCGGAACAAGATACTCATGTCGATGCTAACACTAGGACAATGAAATGTGAGTGTCCATGTGAAGCTCGGCTTTTTCGGGCTGTTATTAAAAGCATGATTGAATAGACCGAGAAGCTGACTTGGCATTTAAAAAGTGTGGAGTTACAATATTAGGACCTATGGAATATAAATTGAGCTTCAGGAGCAGTATCAAACAAGAATTTTAGGCCAATTCGAAAACAATTTCTTTCTGAAAATATCTAAGTTCGCTTGTCTATTCTCCTGCATTTCCAGAATGGCTGTTCTACACGAGTCTGACCTGACTGCATGCGATACCCCTGAGAGATCGGATAGGCTTGAAAGTGAAAAAGAAGGCACTGAATTCCCTGAAGGTGGAACCAGGGCATGGCTGGTGCTGTTAGGGGCATTTTGCGTATCGTTTGCAACTTTCGGATACATGAATGCTTTTGGGTAAGCCTGCTATATTCCACTCAGTAACAACCCTTGGAAGCTAGCTAATATATCATGATAGAGTGTATCAAGAGTACTACACAAAATACACTTTACGACACGAAACGCCATCCAATATCTCTTGGATTGGGTCTGTTCAAGTCTGCTTTTTGTTCTCTGGTAGCCTTGTTGGTGGGCCGTTGTTCGACCGCTATGGTGCTTCAGTAAGGAACTCGAAATGCTGACACCCATGACTGCTCGCTGACTATAGTGCTACATAGGTCATTCATATACCGGCAATTTCCGTCGTGGTTTCAGTGATGATGACGTCCCTCTGCAAAAAATACTATCAATTTATGCTTGCTCAAGGTATCCTGGGTGGAATCGCTTCTGGCATGCTATTCGCCCCGGTCATGACATGTGTTAGTCACTACTTCCATAAACGACGTGCTGCAGCTCTCGGAGCGACAGTTTCTGGATCGTCCATTGGTGGAGTGATATTTCCTATTGCCTTGAGTAAGATGTTGGCAAACGAATCCCTCGGATTCGGCTGGTCTGTCCGCATTGTGGGGTTTATTATCCTACTCATGATGTTGATAGCAATAGCAACCGTCAAGGAGCGTCTGCCTCCTCGCAAGGACAGAATCCTCCTACCTTCAGCTTTCACCCGTGCTCTTTATACTCTTATTACGCTTGGGATCACGTTCATGATGTGGGGGATGTTCACGCCGTTCTTCTATCTCCCCCAATATGCGCAATCCCACGGCATGGATTCGCAGCTTTCTTCTTACCTGTTGGCCATTTTAAACGCTGCCTCCATGTTTGGCAGAGTTCTGCCTGGCTTCATTGCCGATAAGATCGGTCGATTCAACGTCTTGATTCTCAATGGTTTCTGTACAGGGATATTACTTCTGTGCTGGATTGCGGTCTCGTCAGATGCTTCCATCATCGTGTTTGCAGTTCTGTATGGTTACTTTTCCGGGGGAATTGTGTCCCTGATGTCTCCCTGCATTGCGCAAGCGTCTCCGAGCCCTGATCAGATAGGAACTCATCTTGGAATGTCCTTGGCCGTTGTTGGCATTGCCGGTCTGACTGGAACCCCGATATGCGGTGCATTATTTGACAAATATGGCGAGTATACACAGCCCGCCATTTTCAGCGGCGTGATGGTGTTGGTTGGAGTTGTCCTTACCATTGCGGCAAGGTTGTGTCTACAGACCAAAGTTCTGGCAATTGTGTGACCACATCTCATCTCTCGAGTCACATCTCATCTCTCGATTGGTGTCTTTCTCCATTTGTAATTCTACTCTTGTTTAATTAGTTAGAAGTTAGCGTTAGGAGAGTATTTCAATTATATTTATTTTATGGCTCACCTAGGCAAAGAAGATAAAAAGACCGGGGTGGCTTCTGAGGTCTTTCTTGCCTAGGATGAAGATATCCAAAATTCTTGATCAAAGTTGATTTTCATCCATCCGGACTGGTAATTACGAATGATTTCTGATTTCCTAGGACTAGGGCTTAGATCTTTGCTTTCTTATGAGAAGAGAGGCTCCACATTCAGGACTCTATAATAGAACACAACAGATTAAAGATCACTTCAGTCAGAAAGCTTGCAAAGATGTGTAAGCATTGCTATCATTGATGAAATTAAAATCTTCTGTGAACTATTCGACCTTCTTCAGCACAAAATAATTGCAGAAACAAGAGATGCACTTACAAATGAATCAAAAAAACCAGCCGTGCTGCTGGAGAGCATCGAGTTTGTTTCTTCTCGCAGATCAAGTTCGCGAGGAACGCTACCACCATGATAACTAATTAATACAAGCGTGGTAATATTTCAAGAAATGAATGCTTACACTGAATCTAGCAGAGATATATCTGATCGGATGGCAGCCTGCCGCATCTGAAGCGATGTGCATATACTGATCACTCTGTCAGCTGCCTCTTGGTCGGATATTGAGCGTGACTCTGGCCATAGTCGAGACTTTAATAGACCAATAATCATGCTGAGTATGTAGTACTCGTTCAATCCATTCAGAGCAACATTGATTCTTTTTTCCAAGACTTGCAGCACTTTTTCAACGGTGGCCACGAGGCATTTCGACACCACGGGATATATTGCTATAGTGGTTAATTGACTAGCATCTGTCAATCGATCAATAATTATGCTTTGCTTCCGGTTTTAAGTGAGACCATTGTCGATTACTTACTGGATAGTCTGGTATCTGTGTAAATTTCATGACAAATATTCAACGCTGCGAGAAGTAAACCGATCTTGCAGGTTTGCTCCGGTACTTTTTCTTCATGTATGAGACTTTGGTAACGATCAAGCAAATTCAATGATGCTTCTAGCCTTGCACGTCGGCATACATTTGATTTAAACGAAGGTGACGCTTGAACCGCAAATTGAAAATACAACAGGAGCATGTACTGGTGCAGATGGATGAGCAAGAGTCGCTTAACGTACATCGCAGTCTGCTGCTGTCGTGGATTATCTTGCGGATTGTTCCACTCAGGAATACTCTGGAGTGCTTCTTCCAACTTCTGTCCAAGGATCAAGACACGATCGAAGTCGTCTTGCTCGCGACAACTATTTACAGACGCACATATCTCCAATCTGACATTCAAGGAGCTGCACAGCTGAGATTGGAAAGATGTATCCGTGAAAAAATCGTGCGGCATATCTTCCGGCATATCATGATCTGAGTCTCGAAGTTCCCGGATATTTTTATCGTCAATATTAAGAGGCGATATCAAGTGAAAATCTTCAGGGCGAATGTTTGGCGGCATGCCTCGTTCCACCGCGGCTTGGAGGTCGAGCTCAATGATCGTCACCCATAACCTCCGACGCATATCTCGCTGGTATGGTGATATTCTAGCTGTTGGGGGAGCTTCACGATGGTACCCTGCTGCCATGGCCCATCGGACGAGTGCGCCAGTCGACATCCAGAGCGAATTCTCTTGAATATAATTCGCACGCTTTGCAACGAGCAAGAGACAATGAGTTGCTAGAATTTCCCAGGACTGAGGAGGCTGATTGATCGGGGAATGGAGCCATGACTCTGCAGCCCCAATCCAACAAATTACATGGTCGCGAATACGTTGCTGACCCACAACATCCGTGTATATTTCCGGGTGAAAAATTGCAGCAGTAGCCGTTACTAGAAGGAGTTGCACCAGAAACGAAGCAGGAGTATAAAGAGGACTTATCCAATGGCGGTTGTACTCTGCTATAAACGCCGATTTATCCAGCACTCGATGTAATACCTCGAACCGGTCAATATAGGTCTGCACCAATGTGTCCGCAACCGGTTTGTTGGGAATTAGTTGTAATAGAGCGGATGCAGTTGCATTCTCATATGCTGGAAGACGCTGCCGATGTACATCATTCGCTGAAGAGTAAATCTCGTCGCGAAGGGAGTTGATTGCCGGGTTTTGAGACTTGACTTGGACGATGTAAGATCGAAGCTCGGAAAACTAGGTATCACACTTGAGGAAACGCACTTCTTTGTAAGATGGGGTGCTTATGACGTACCTGTTGATAAAAGTTCAGGGGATAGCTACACCCATAGAATACGGTGGCAGTCTCTTCTCCTTTCAAGTGCGTTGCTTTGGAATTCGAATTGGAGGATTTCGATGATCTTTCCATCCCATCTGCCAAAGAGACGGGAGTACGAAATGGCTCTTCCGTAGGATCCGAATTCATTTGAGGCCGATAGTTATGCGTCAAGGCTCCATTCACCAATGAGTTCCTCACTGTGTTGTCACGATAGGTACACCTTTCAGCGTTTCCAGACTTTACGCAACGGCTGCAGCATGGAGACTCGCGCCCACATTTGAGCTTACGCTGGTAGCATTGGATACACGCCAATGGTGGACGTCGTCTCTTGATTCCCGGCTTGATCACGCGTTGCAAATCCATAGTGAGAAGGCCTATCGAAGTTGAGTCTTAAATCTGCGTTGTTGACGGGGTGAAGGTAGATATTACGTGCCGGAGATCCATAGCAGTAGTTAGCTCGGCAATTTCGGCAAATTGAGGGACCGGCTCGGTGATTTGAGATAGTTAACTATAACATAGTATGTACAACGAGACAAGCGATTCATTTTTCCATCATTCTGACTATACCTAGGTAGATAGCTATATTCAAGAACTCAAACTCCTTGTAGTGCTATACCATGGTAAATCTCCAGATACCTTCCTCAGTCTTATCCATTGGCGCCGCTGCGAACGAAAGCACAGACTAAGTATAATATCATCATCCCTGGATCTTCATGAACATTATCCACATCATGATAATCACCATCATGGCCATCACCACCATCATCAGCGCTAGTATTGCCGTCAACATCACCATGGTCATGATTATCCACCACTTCATAAACACAAGTATATCCTTAAAACCTTGTCTATCATTCATTTTATCGTCTCCCTCTTTCCCATCATTTGTTTTTTCATTGTTCTTCTTGTCACTCCCAGAACCATTTCTGTTATTGCCGCCCCGTTTCATTCTATATGATTCGTGACTGGTGGTGGCGTCGCTTGTATCGGTATCACTTATATCGTCGCTGTTCTCAACATACCATCTCTTGGTCTCTCTTTGCTCACCTCGTCTCCTAGTATACCTACTGTCGTTGCTCTCTTCTTCATCAATCCATCTCTTAGAAAGTTATTTGTTGTTGCGCTCTTCTACATTATGCCATCTCCCAGAATGTATTCTGATGCTGCTTTCTCTCTCCTCATGACGCTCGTCATCATCCTTGTCAATGGGTCCCTCAGACGTAGAGTGCGCATAATAGTCAGTTGAAGATGTAGATTCGTACTCCTGTCCCAAATCATCGAGATTAATTCGGATATCATCAACATGTGAAGTAATTCCCGTTGCTCCATGTTGAAGAAGCGGGTACCCAAAGGGGTCGTCCTTGGATGGTGGCTGCTCCAAGGCCAAGACGCGTCGGCATGGTATGGGGATTAGGATTAGGGGAGGCTCCCTTGCTGAGTAAAATGGCGACCGACTGACGGCTTTTTGACTGAACCGCGAGGTCTAGGGCGGTAAGTCGTTTCTTATCCTCTAAGTCTAATAGGTCTTTTTGCTCCGCGAGCAGATATACGACTTTGGTATGACCTCCCAATGCCGCGCTGTGCAACGCTGACCGACCCTCTATATCTAATGCAAGGCTGTCAGCCTTATATGTCAACAGAAGACGGACTACGTCGTCGTGACCAGATGCTGCTGCTAAATAGAGGGCACTTCGCTGTTTAAGATCTCGGTGATTGATATCACTACCTTTCTTGATCAGAAAGCGCACCGCCGAACAACGGCCATTCGAGGAGGCGATGAGCAAAGGGGTCTGGCCCCGAGCGTCTGGTTGTTCTAGATTGCTCCTCCTAGCAAGCAGCAATTCGATAATACCTATATGACCGTATCGCGATGCCGTATGCAGTAACTGCTGCCATATGAACGTATGGCTGGGACTCGATTCGGTTGATGATTTGAAAAGGCACGCGAAGGTTTCTGTATGACCTCTTCTTGCCGCCAGAAGCATGGGGCTTCGGCCTTTATAGTCTAGAGCTCCACCACTTGCTCCCTTTGTCAGTAGGAAATCTACTACGGCCTTGTGCCCATGAAATGCCGCATGGTGAAGGGATCTTAGTCCCAACCGATCGATATCATTGATGTCGGCCCCAGCCTCTACTAACATCTCCACAATATTCACATTTCCAGACACTGCGGCTGCTTGGAGTGCGGTACCATAGACGCCGGTCTGTACTCGTCTCGGTTCTATCGTATCCATAACGTAGAATACCTCCGTTAGTCTCTTTGTACTCTTCTGCACTTGCGATTGAGCCTTTTCTCTGCCATTTTGATTTAGTTTCTCTTCCCCCCCCCCAGTCGCAAGGCCAGCCTCCTTGGGAGCGAACGTTAGCTCCGGCGCTGATCGGCTGTTTTACAATGATTTCATCGCCACCGGCAGCCGCTGCTGCACCGGTGTCCCATATTTGCCCGCCACAATATTCACATTGGCGCCTTGTTCCAGAAGGACAGTGACGATTGTTTCAATACCAAGATATGCAGCCACCTGAAGAGCTGTCCCATGAGTTATGTGCTCGAAATCCACGTTTATCTTCCGATCGAGAAGGGCTCGACTTCACAAAAGCGAACATTAGAGTCTCGAGATCAACTGGTACGTTACAGCACAATAGTAGGTTGACTACTGACTCTTGATCTGCCTCTACTGCCGCGCGCAGTGCATGAGGCAGGTTGTGACCATCCTCGGAAGTTAGTAAGAACTCGACGACCCGACTGTGGCCTCCAGCGGCCGCAAATACTATGGCACTTGAGTGCATAGCTTTGATAGAAGCTGGGAGCTTGAAGCCAAGTTGCCGAATAGTTTCCACATCGAAATCCCGATTTATCTGCATGGGTTCTGCGCCCTGCCTGATACACACATGGACAAGCTCCAAATCTCCGAGTCCTGCCGCAAGTTGAAGAGCTGTACCTAACTTTCCTCGAGAATCGACAGCGTTAGCACCCTTCTCAAGCAGCCATCGTGCGAGCGACTTGTGTTTTCCCGCCAAGGCTGCTTGTAGAGCCGTGGTAGAGGTATTCCCATAGCTATTCAGTGTCGATCCACGGGCGAGGAAAAATTCAACAAGTTGTTGGTGACCACCTAGACAGGCTGACTGCAGACTATCGCCCACTTCAGCACCTGCCTGGAACAGCATTTCCACCACCCGTTGATGACCGCCAACGGCAGCGGCCTGCAATGAACTTCCAAACGTTCCACCCTTGACGTTAACATCGGCTCCGTGTTCAAGGAGAAGCTGCACTATTTTCTCATATCCGTCTCGGGCAGCGGCTTGTAGGGCCGTGCAATAGTCACCACCGGTCAAATTGACATCGGCCCCTGATTCAAGCAACTGTCGGACCAAAAGGTGGTTGCCGCCACGGCATCCTGCTTGGAGGGCGGTGCCATAGACGCCCGCCTGAATATTCACCGCGGCACCTGATTGTAACAGGAGCTCTACAAGCCCAATATTGGCCTGGCGGCAGGCTGCTATCAGTGCTGTGCCATATTGCCCAGCTTGCATGTTAGGGTCCGCTTTGGCATTCAGAAGTCCCTGAAAAACGCTCAAGGAGCCAGCTACAGCGGCAGCTTGCAGCGCACTGCCATATTCGCCGCCTTCGAGATCAACGAAGACGCCAGGATGTCTCAATAGTCTATTGACGACCGCATCATGGCCGGCTCGAGCTGCAGTGTGTAATGGTGGACCGAAGCCTTCAGCCAAGATATTCACATCCACTTTCTGATCTAGGAGCAACTGTAATGTCTGTTCCTTGCGCGCTTGAGGGGAGAATGGCATTTGACTAACTGAAGTGTCCTGGCGGCTTTCTAATCCGCGTCTTTCTAGTTCACCTTCAATAATGACGAGGATATGGCGGCAGCTGCGGACCCGGACACGGTTTTGATGGGTGGTTTATTGTCGGACACCACGCCTGTTGCGTTTACGTCTGCCCCTGCGTCAAGAAGCACATTGACTACCTTCACATGGCCGCGAAGACAAGCTGCCTGGACGGCTGTACCAAACTGGCTGGCACCTGCCATGACATCCCCGTCATGCTCGAGAAGAATTTCCACCACCTCCAAATGGCCGTGAAGAGCGGCACCATGCATCGCTGTCCCATACCGCCGGCCGTGGGTTTGTTGACTGGCGCCTGCCTTTAGTAACATCGTGACCAGGGCCTTGTAGCCACCCGCAGCGGCCCGGACCAGAGGAGTCTCGCCATCATTGTCAAGGCATTGCACATCTGCGCCTGCGACGCAAAGAGCCTCTGCAATTCCCAGGTGCCCATACTCAGCTGCGAGGTGGAGGCCCGTGGCACCCATATCATTCGTCTGGCGGATCAATTCTTTGCGACTCCGGATGCAGGAATTAACAACCTCGGTGAATCCAAACGCACAGGCAGTGAAAAACGATGTGGCTGGCGAGCTGAGAGCTTGCATGATCTTGTCTTTATGAGGATCATTCCATTTAAGTGCGATCGAAGAAGCGGGTTTGATCTGGGGAAGCCAGGACTGAAACCACGGCCGCTCCTGACACAGGTCATCCA
The DNA here is from genome assembly GCA_001305275.1 of Talaromyces verruculosus. Classification (NCBI taxonomy): domain Eukaryota; kingdom Fungi; phylum Ascomycota; class Eurotiomycetes; order Eurotiales; family Trichocomaceae; genus Talaromyces; species Talaromyces verruculosus. Next base: position 90,261 of record LHCL01000053.1, on the reverse strand, counting down.
ATGAGTCACGTATGCTGTTGGTACGATGCTCTTGGTCTACCTGCGATACATGGGAAGCCCAGTACAACACCACGTAGTAGTAGAAGGAGTCACGGTGCGTTACGGAATCCATTGGTGGCGGTGTTGAAGCCAAGTACTTCACCGTGGCTAAACACAGTTCGGCCACTGCTGCATGTTGTTTCGTCGGCTGTAGCTGGTCCTTTCGTTCGAGGAAGTCACGTACCGCTGTGTGGATAAAGCGAATCTCCTTGGTGGCTTTATCGACTACGACCAGATCTTGACAACTATTAAGCACCATGGATAGGGTGAGATTTGTGCTTTCTGTATCAAGGTCAATGAAGTTTTTGTCTAGATACACGGCGATGGCCCGGACGAGCTCCTCTGCTGGGATCACCGCCTGTGCGCATAATAGCCATCGGAAGACAATCAAAGCTGTCTGGCATGTTCTTGATTTTTGTACGTCATTGGCAAAAATTGTATCATAGATATCTTGAAAAAGCCGGTCCAGCGGTTTGAGGGTCGTAGTGGATGACTGTAGCAAATCTCCCTCGAAAATGACATGACGGGCCTGGCGTACCAGCATTTGGGCTCTCAGCTCGACCCAGAGGAACTTGTTTCTATCAGTTTACATCTATTCACTAAATGATGAAGAACGAGTTGAACTCACATTCCCTGGGCACCGTTGACTAAGTGCTGTCTCAATTCTTCCTCCAATTTTCCTTTATCAGCGACAGCATGTCTCATCTGTCGCACGCAATCTCTGGCTTTGTCCCGAGCATAGGCCTCAATATCTGCGCCATTCTGGCCTGCATCAACATAATGACATGAGGGGAATCGTTCCGCAATGTTAAGCGATGGGCGACTGGAGATGAGGATTTTGACTCGTCCGCCACCAGTCTTGGTTAACAGACCGTCAATCAATTTAAGAAAGTCACCCAGGTAATCTTCAGAGTACTCGTCAATCGCATCAATGCAGATCGTCGTAGTTCCCTGGCTTACGAGTTGAAAGAGAAGCCGTATTGCATCGTTCCATAGGGGACCTGTTCCTTCTGCAACTGCCGCGTCGCCCTCTTTCTGCACGGTATCTTCATAGGCCCGAATGACTTCTCCGCGTAACGGTGCTGAGGGCATGGGGCGAGCCAGCTGTGCAATTAAGCAGCGCACGAGAGTCTTCGGGTCTTGCCAACGTGGGTCGGACCTGTTACGCGAGCAGAAAACGTAGGCAAGAACGCCACCTGGGGCATGTTCGTGGTCGGCCTGGAGATTTTCAATGATTGTTGACCTGATGTACAGTTAATACTGACCCCCCATCATTACCACGCGGGGTCTAAAGGGAAGTCGGACATACATCAGTGTACTCTTACCCGAACCCGCTGGATAATCAAGTTAATACTGTATTTCTGATCAAAAAAGATTGTACCAGCGAAAGACTTACCGTGTCCATGGAGCCATAAGACCGCTGACTCGCTGGAGAGCCGCCATTTGATATAATCCCGTTCTTCAAATATCCAGCGGCCAGAACCCGGTAGACGAGCATCTCGCCGTTGCCTGTAGAACTCACTTGGAGACAGGGTAGACAGCCACTTGAGAACGCGGTTCTCTTGATTTTCTCTATCTCGTTCTGTATATTGCAATAAGTGGTGAACTCTAGGCACGAGTTTCAATATAAAAGGACTTACTTGTGAAGCTATTCACCAAGTCTACTAATCCATCTTTGATGAATTGGATCGGCTGTTGGAAATATTTCAAGTTTTCTTTCAAAACTCTTTGCTCATTCTTGATCGAGTCCAGCTTGTCATCCGCATGTCTATTGGCTGCATGTGAAGAGAAAGGTTAGCTATAGTTGACAGGTATAGAGACCCGAGCGACATGGTTACCCTGAGCATCGATCAATCGCGCCAACTCATCTGCAATTCGCTGTTGCTCTCTTATATCGGCCATCCATCCGTCAAACCAATAAGCTTCAATGATGCCCATTGTAATTCTCTCTATTTTTCCCCCAAGGAAGTGAGTCATTCGATCATTAGTTTTTTTTTAAACAGTCGAAGACTTACTGACGGAACCCCCGGCATAGTATTTGTTCGCCTTAATTAGATACTTCAACGCTGTAGCATATAGCTTGACTAGTGCCTCTTCCAAATTATCCTGTAGAGAAAAACCCGCCCGCAAGTATAAACGTTCAAACAAAGTATATCGTGGGACCAAGCCGGAGAAGGTCTCAATCCCTTCAAATATGGTCTGATAGTATTCCGACTGGCTTGTTGCAATCTTGACGCCACTTTAAGCCTCCCAATCCTATATGCATTCGAGAGATAAAAGGCACAGACCTTAAGAACCAAGCTAATTGCTGCCCAAGGAATTGACAGATGGACTGGATCTATGGCAGCCACGGAATCACCGATGGCCTTGAACTTTGACAGTCGTTGTACCACGCGGCTAAAGACCTGGCGTAGTTCGATCTGAGTTCCATCCCGCTTTTTGTACTTCCAGCTCTTCTTTTCGCACTCTGCCTGCTTTTCCTGGGCGCTCGACAATACGGTTTCGAGGGTCACTGTTTGTCCCTGATGTGATGGAATCTTGTCTCGATCTTCTGGATCAAGTTGCTGGATTGCTTTTTTCCAGAGATCTGTCATGGCAAAAGAGTCAGAGAATCCATCAGAAGAGAAAAGCGATATAGTCCCGGATGATGCTCTCTTCTTACCCTGGCTCCCCATGTCGGGTACTTGCGGCACGATTATATAGTGTGCTAATTTGCTATACACGAATTCCACGACGACGATTGTAGAATTGATGTGCCATTTGAATGGACTAGGATTCTCATCCAATCACATGATCGAGCATAACCTGCATCTAAAGCGCCCAAGCCACCGATTTAATCACCAATCAGGAAGAAACACATACTAAAACATATTGGATAGGTTTATAGGGTTTACCTCAAAACCGCCAACGACTTTTTGTGGTGGTTAAAACTAACAAAACGAGAGACACATTCCCTATATTGCAAACACATCAGTTCTTGTTAGAGAACGAAGCATTCAGTGGAAAAAAGCAGTATCAGTTATTTTTCTATCCAATCACCGCATGGAAGGCATTGCAAACTCGGTAGATTTAAAATATTGCTTAGTTGAAAATTTTTTAAACATTTCCTTGTGCTAGTTCCTAGTCTCCCCAAATAGATCTACTACCTAGGACTACCCGTATCCATGACTTACAGTTATGTATGACAGACTCAGGAGTAGCCTAGGCTAGATCCCAGAACCCTTAGAGCCACGGGGGCTTAGCCCCTAACAGTCTCGGATGTATCACAAATCCGGGCTCTCATCTTGCCCTATATGGCGTCGTCGACAGGGGCCTTCAGGCATGCTTATAGGCTACTATGCCTATAAGGATCTCTCATAGTTTCGGACATAGGGCATTTCTAATAGACCCTAGTTACATGTATATACTAGACTTGACTTCTAGAGTGCCCATCTCCTTATTCAACCCCCGTACCCTCCCAATCTCTTTAAGGGCTCCTATCCCCAACAGTCGCCTAATCCCGCCTCGTTGGCAGCGCTGCCCACGAATTGGAGCAGCGCCGCCGTGGCCTTAGGCTTACTAGAAAGATATGCCTCCGGGGCATCCTCTGCCGCTATAGGCAAGGGACTTCAGCGTTAACCAGTCCTTTATACAGCACTTTCCGGTCTTGACGTGCCTGGCACTGAGAAAGGATATGGGAAACAGTCGCGTAGTGCCTTGCAGGCCCGATGCCTTTCTTCTCGCTTCCCATCTGTAAACAACTCAGGTTCCTCGTAGCCCAAGATCAAACACCTCATCATCTTTCCTGTTTCAACCAATCCAGTTGAACTTTGATGTTACTGCGACGTCCCAAACCCCACAGATATCGGAGACCATGCCCTAATATTGCCACGTGCAGACTCTATATAAGCTAATGTTTCGCTATAACCAAGCACATACGACCATAGGGTGTGGAAAACAGGGCTTCCCGTCCGCTCAGCCGTACTTAAGCCACACGCCGGCTGGTTAGTAGTTGGGTGGGTGACCACCAGCGAATCCCAGCTGTTGTATGTTTTCCTCTTTTTTTCTTTTTTTCTTTCTTTCTTTTTTTCCCTCCAACAATGCATTGTATCTTCTCTTCTTTCCCTTTTTGACTCTATATTCATTCCAGCCTTTCCAAGAACTTCTTGCCAGTCTAGTATTGCCGACGTGGTACGTATTCGGCTAAACTTTCTCCTCCAGATTTCCCCTCTTTTCCCAGCCCCCCTACCTTATCATTAGTCCGGGGATTACAAGATCCCTACGAGGCACATCTAACTGGGTAACACAACAAAATAGATAATCACTTCTTCGCATCCTCAGCCTGGCATCTATTGGTTAAGGATGAAGAGCCTCTACTGTTACGCTATCCTTCTCGCCACCCAATGTGGTTTGGGGGCAGGGCTTGCGACACGGGACGCTACAGCCTCTAGATATCACCTCCCTTCCCTTTGGACAACACCACGATTTACTGTGGCTGTGGTAGCTCTGACAAATCATTTATAGTCTCCTCCTGCATGCCAGATTAATCTGCAACCTAACACGGTAAGATTGACTAAGTTTTTCTGTTATACTATCGAGCAGAGATTAATTCGATCAAGGCCGACATCTTCGACACCAGCTACGTGAAGGCGGCAAGCGCGCGATCCGTATATCCCTCCTGCACGGTGCCGAGTAGACACCCAAGCACAAATGTATATAGGAGTGTAGATTCCCGCCCAATCTGGGTCGAGGGATCAAGCGGTTATTCTCGTACAATCTTATACCATTGCTCCATCTTAGTTGGTACCTCTTGTGGTAATTTCCTTAGTAAACGTTTCTCCATGTGTTCTGTGGTCCATACCCACGTACTCGAACCATCGTTCAACCCGGCCATTACAAATAGATAGAGAAAAGTATACTATTGTTACAATTTAGATAGATCTAGGTCTATGATACTTGCACTGTTTTATGTATAGCACACCTATACCAATTACTTTCATTCTTTAGATACACTGGAGACAATACAATACCCGTTCCCACTCGGTTTCTCAAGAGTATCTCCGACGTACAGAGTGTCTCGGCGGTAAGAGTGGTATGGCAGAACGGCTTCTGCCCCTCTCGGTGACCTACTCGTAATCGCTTTGTGCTGACTGTTTCTGCGAGTGAAGTTAATCATCAGTCAATTTGTATCTTTTGCAAGAGATCACTGACTCGGTTAGAATGCCTCGACATTACTTTTTGGAATCGTCAGACACGGACGACTACTATGAAAGTGATGAAGATTACGAATCGCGTTTTACCACCCCAGGACGGGTCAGACGGGGTTCCTACACGCGCAGACGACAGGATCCCAAACCACAGATAGAGATTTACCATGAGCGGCCGGTCACTACTGCCTCAACTGGGGACCACAGACGTACTCGGGATCCTATTATAATCGATGTGCAGGGAAACGTTCGGCCGAGCAGACAAGAATCATCAAGAGATCGTCATCACCGGCATCTTTATGCCGAGGAAGACGAAAACATTAAAGAGATTGATATTTTGCGTAGTCGCCGACCGAGTAGTCTCGCTTATCGCCGTCCTCCTCCTCAATCGCCTGACCGTGAATGGAAGAAGGATCAGCTCGCCGAGATGCGGTATGATATCGAACTTTTGAGACAACAACAGGAACTTGAACACCTAGAGCGACAGCTTGTGAGGACTAGGGAAAGAAAGCGTGAAAATTATCGTTCTCCCTCTGGCTTTGATGGATATCAGGACGATCTTTTGAGTGAGCAGCGACGCACATTAGGTAGAGTGGAGAGGATAAAGCGGCTTGAAGAGGAACCTCGCTTCCCCAGGATTCTTGAAAGGGCAAGTACGTTGAAGCCTACCAGGGAAGAGGTGGCCTATCTGGCTCCTGCCCGTGACTGGAAGCCGAAGGCAATGTGGGATGATGACGAGGCAAAGGCAGAAAGAGAGCGCCTTAAAAAAGCACTCGAGGATGAAGCGGCTAGTATGGCCCTTGAAGAGGAGCACAAAACGATGGAGTGGAATCGGGCTGAGCTAGCTAAGAAGCAAAAGGAAGTTGGGAAGAAGGAAACGCAGGACAAAGAACTTAGAGATCGTCTTAAAGTAATGGGCTACGCAGATGAGAGAATTGACGCCATCCTGAAAAGTAAGAAAAGAGATGAAAAGAAAGACGACAATCAACCAGGCAGGAAAACTTATATCAGGGTAGGTACTGTATAATTATGAGTATAGAATAGAACTAACCTGTTAAACAATAGGTTCACCGCAATTATCTATTACCTGAGAGTCTTGTTGCCCACCAAGTGACATGGGAATTGGATAAGGTCGGTATTGTGCATTATCCTATCCGTTGATGCATCCCTAACGCTTTAATTGATAGAATGACAGCAACTATATTATCATCAAACAATGGATATCAGAAAAATTACAAGACCAGCTGTTTGCACACAGCAAAAAATTACAAGGATGGCAACTTATTAGTCGCTGAGGCTTCTACCACCCTGACTGAGCTTAAGATGAATGACCTGGAGAAGGACAAGAAGGACGAGCATGGCCGTCGCATAAACCAAAAGATGCTCCAGAGGTGTACCCAAAGGATCATCCCCAATCATACTACATAGCTCTTCTGGCGATTCTCAAAATTGAGAATCTTCTGTATTGCGTTGGTTATGACTAGGATTCTCCCGAGTTGTGTTATAGTTAACTATGTTTGCCTACGTATTATATGATATTTTATATTTGGGGGTACTCAAAAGCTTTGATATATATTTTCTCATTATTCTTTCCATGCATATCATTCTGTCTGAGTAGATTTTTGATTCCTTGGATTCACAACGCAGTTCTCTGCCATGGAACACAGATCGCGGTGCTGCGTTATGATGACTCCTGGCTTGTTGGCTCTGTCCTTTCTGTAGTACAGTCAGGAGTTGTCTTGTCGTCTTTACACATTCATTCGAGAAGGCCTTTTGCGTTGGTTAAATTTCCTAGCACATTCTTTGAGATTCACAAACGGAAGACTGGCGAATAAAAATACCGCTGTACATAGGGGAATAGCGACAGCAAAGTAGAGTGCCAACGCACGACCCGATACTCCATCGTTTATACTGAACAAGCCAGTAACAAAAGACAGGGGCACGAAAAGTAATGCAAGATGGGTCAATCTGGTTACATTTTCGGTCTCTCGCAGGGATCGGCGTGTATCGACGACTTGGACCACAGATGTGACGACAGGGACCATGTTCTCTAGTCGGCGGCCGTACATGTTGACCATTACACATAAGTACTCATAATCCTCTATAAGAAGAGAATAGGGCTCCATGGCCGGACCCGCAGAATAACCCATGCAGCTGGTTCGCAGAAATCGAAGGATCGTATTGAGTTTATGTGTAGTCTGCATACATCGACGACCCCAGACCTGCAGAGAGGATAAGTCCGAGTCAAGCTTGGATAGACTTCGCAAGTCCGCCGGCCCGCCGATTGAGTATTCGTACGTCTTGACACTGTGGCTCATAGTTTCTACGTACGTGACCCATTCTGCCGCGATAATTCTCAGTGGATAATAAGCCAGCGAGAGCAAGGTTGGGTTTGCCGGGTTGAAAGTGGGTGGGCGCTCTATATTCCAGTAGCGAATCAAGTCGTCGACTAAGGAAAGCCTCTGGAGTCGTGGTGGCTCATCTCTACCGTAAGATGTATGTCCGATGAAGTCTTCGAAACCCCCCTGAAACAATTTCGATCCAATTAGAGTTATGTCGCCTTCCAGTTTAAGCGGATTTTTGAGCGGTGCATCGACCAGCACGATACCTGATCTGACCAGTCAGACTATGTACGTTTTCCATAGTAGGATTGGATTTCCCATCTCATTTTTACCTAGCCATGTCTTGCTTATTGTTTGAGTTAGCAATAGAGAGCAGATATGCTGCACAAGTGCAAGATCCTTGTCTTTGATGGGCGGCAGCATCACAACTTTTCGTGGAACGTTAGTCTTCCGCAGAATCTTCTTTGGTATGGAGGGTTGCTTTTGAAATTCGATAACCCGATGGTATTGCACAGTGATAAAATTCTGCGTCTTCGTCTTCGACGGTAGCATGGCTGTATCTGGCCGAGATGATCCAATGTCCACGCTAGGGCCATGTATGTAGTTTGCAAAGAATAACGGATCAATGTTCAAACCTGATGACCCGAGAAGCTCAATAACGTCTGGGGTCGGGTCCTCAACAACCAGAAGCTTCCCCGAAATGTTGCTATTTGATTCAGTAAGGAACGTCCTCAGATCGCTCAAATCGAGATCGACAGCTCGCGGAAGTCCATCCGCTGAAGAAAATTCAAGGCTGACCATGCGACAGTTCTGTATTGTTCGGGGATTATTCTTGCCGAGGAAGCGACAGAGATTATTGAGGCAGGGGTTTCGCTGACTCTGGGCCAGAACAGACTCTTTGTATGAACGCGACATATCTGTTACCCTGATATATTGTTTTAAGCCGTATACAAATGGTTAGCAAGAACCGGCCAAAATTGCTAATTGACTTTCTGGCTGGATAGTCCGTTTCCAACATTTTATCCCCAGCCTTACGCAATGGTCCGAACTCATCATATTCCCCGCGCTGTTGATACCTTCAGCACAGACCACGCCAATACATGGATGATATCGATAATTCGTACATGGAGCTCGAGGTGTAGTGAGTGGGGCGTTTTGATGTCCTAGGCCTCCCGGTTAATTGGCTCATGGGGGCATGGGGAGAGGGTAGCAAGAGTCAGTCGTCTTTTGACCCCCCCTGCATATGGTGCCACGATTCGATTTCATGTACGTACCCGCTCATTTCCACAACATATTTAGCAGGCTAATTACTAATATTCTGTGAAAGAGGCTGAAAAAAACCTCGTGCATGCCTCCCCACACGGGAGAACTCTCGCGCCAGAAAAAGTAGCGTCTTGGCTTAACGCTCCGGAGGGGCAGACAGCCGCGTGCATTCGTTATTGAAGGTCGATAATGTCTGCTACTCGAGCGTAGATGAAGTCTATTTGTCAGGCTACATATCTCTGCGGTGTATATAATCTCCTTGGGCATATTTTACAGAACAGATGATGGACCTGGGCGACGCGGCAGGGTATAAGTCGAAGTCACAAACCGATATCATTGCTTCATACATCTCCGACTGGATTCAGGTTCAATACTTCTACGAACAGGCGGCTAGCATCGCACACGAAATATGCGAGGCAGCACTCAGCAGACATGAAATACGGGCAATTGTCACGCATCGTGTCAAGGCAAGCAATCGACTAGAGGCAAAACTACGCGAGCGAGTGCGGAAGAAGAGAAAAACGTATCGCACCGCAGATGATATCCGCGATGACATCGTGGATTTAGCTGGCGTACGGATTGCCTTGTATTTTCCCAGCGATCGAGAGAAGATTGTGGATATTATCAACGAAGAATTCTCCGTTCTGGAATCCAAAACCTTCCCAGAGAAGCTTAACGAAGACTCGACAAACGACGGCACTCCTGACTACAAAGCACGTTTTATGGGATACTCGGCGGATCATTACCGCGTACGGATCATCGCAGATAAGCTGGCCACGAAAAAATTGCGCGAGGACTTCCAGAAGTCAAATCCGATGATTGAAATCCAAGTGGCCTCCGTTCTCATGCATGCATGGGCGGAAATCGACCATGACCTTGTTTACAAGACTCTAACTTCGGGTATTGTTTCTGATCAGGAACGACGGCTCCTCGACGCCGCTAATGGCCTCGTTCGCACGGGCGAGGTGCTCCTGCAGCAATTACAAATTGCCATGAAAGGCAGGGTCGCTTACCAAAAGAAGCCTTTTCAGGACCACTACAAACTCGGAGAATTCCTTCGCGACGAGATTAAACTGGATGAGGATCGCCTGGATTATCTAGGAATTGTGCTCCAAGTCCTTCGAATTCTCAAGCTCGATTCGCCATGGATACTGGGTAAGAGACTGACGGGGTTTATGGCCGAGCCTAAAAAGAAAGATCCGATGGATCTTGCTATTTTGGAACATATTTTAAGGTCCCTTGAAGGCGGACAAGAAAGTGGAGACGAATCATGCTTAAAGCCCTTCCAGTTGTACATGAAGTAATCATTCATCTCGACTTCGATAAGGATAATAAACGTTATGCAATTGATGCCAACACGCGGAAACGGATTCTTCTTGAGGCAGAAACTTTAATCCGTGCAGTACAGATTGTTGACATTTTACGGATGCCGGAGAAATCAGTTTTAAGTCTCACAAACATGACCAGCGAATTCAGGGAGTTGATTAAACTCCACCATGATGTCAACACTATGGTTACTCTTCTAAATAGGGCTTTTCAGGATGACCATGAGCGATGGGTTCTGAGCGCTGAATGGCGCAAAAGCTCAAAATTTGATAGAGCTGATCACCTGTGGGCCTGGTTTGAGAAGAATAGTAACATCTATTTCAGGTTAGCGTTGCTCCTAGCACGACTGAACATACCAGAAATCGCGACCGGATTGAAAGAATGGCAACAACTTTCCAACACTCCCTCTCGTAATCTCTTCACGCCTGCCATGCCAAAACTGGACACGTCGTTTAGGTCCGCCTCTCGGAGGACATATAGTGGACCGTTGAAACGAGCAAGCACCATAAGCACTGGTCTCTTTGGAGCACCGTACATGTCTACACAGCCTCCGAACCCAACGCTGTGGAAAGTTCCAGACCTCCCACGGTCGCCGTTGCGCTTGAGACAAACAGAATCCCCGGCGAGCTTGAGGAGTCCCAAATCAAATGGCAGCAAGGTCAACGAGATTATAACAAACGGAATTTTCCCGCAGGACCATGACATTTTCCTGCGCGACTTTCCAGATGTGCGAGCAGAGGAGACAGAACTCGATAAAATATTCAATGAGTTGGATGCCAAGCAGGTGGGGATTATAACGAGAAGAGCTTTCCTCGAATGGTTACGGTCAAACCAAATGAGCGCCTTCGTTTCAGCCATTCCGCTCATTGATGATGGGGGTTTCTTGAACCGGGACGAGTTTGCCAAATCAATACAGTACATCAAAAAACTGAACCTGCAGAAAACTGGTAGAGCTGTATCTATGGAGCAAGATTTAGATGCTTCCGTCGAAGACATTGGCGTTAGTCAGGGCCAAGGGCTTGCGAATGGAGATACACAGCCACGAAGGCCCGCGAGTAGATGATATCAACTGATGTATATGTTTATCTAGAGAAACAAATTAATCACCAATAACCCTGAATCTACCTACTTGCCTAGGATTTTAAGCCGTTAGATAGACAACATCTCAGAGGAAGCAACCGCTAATGTCTCATCTATCGACGGCTTGATCTCATTTTACCTTATACCTCTTATGTAGTTTGCCCTAGAATTTTTCGGTCTCAGGAAATTTGCTTTTTTTCTATAAATTCCAAAAAAAATATTCCCTACTTAAAATGCACTGACGGGTTCAAATACAGAGAACTATCCTGTTGGATCACTCGCAAACACCGTTTTGCTATGACGAATATAGATTCGTGATTTCTAGTTTGATTCCGTGTTCCCTGGTCCATGAAACGAGCCTAGAGGGTAAGAGTTCAAACACTTGTAGGAACATTCCTCATGGTCACAACCAGTGTGACCCATTGAGTGCAGATCATAAGGATAAATCAACATATAGGGGGAACAGCAGCTACGGTGGCAGTGGAAGTAAAATAGGCCCATCCAAAGCGACTGTAGTTGTCAACAAAGATAAGCATGTGCTTAAATCTACCGAAGGAGATGCCATCAAGAGGAATAGGGTCGAATGAGTTTATTCAAATGGCTTATAGCAACGTTCTAGGACACAAGGATGAAGAGAAGTTTTTTTTTCACTTTCCTTGCAGATATATGGAACAAATGATATATGGAACAGACAGGGACTTGACAAGGAATTGGGAGATTTATTAATTCTCCCAGTATCCGGACGTCTCGATGACTAGGCGGTTATGCCACATACAAAGTGTTAAGTATTCTCGGGTTCGTAGAGTGCGTGGAGAATTAACTGTTGACTTGTGATTTACATAGACGTAATAAAAGATCGCCATGAAGGGTGTCTGCGAGCTTATGCCAGTCAGCGTTGGTGAGGTCTTGTTTACAAATGAGGACAATGCAATCTGAAATAACTAGACATGGTGTTAATACGGTGGATGATCTTGGATTCTCACCTGCCTCCATAATAGCCCATCTTCGACACGCACAAGCTATGACCCGATCAGTGTATCCCATCCAATGTCCAAGCTCATCAAGTTATTTATTAAATATATCCACACCTCTTGCTTCCCCGGTAGAATCCTCAATTCTCAATTCTGAAAATGGGCATAAGATAGAATGTTCTATAATATCTTCTTCGCATATGGAACTTAAAGAGGACATGACCATTAGCAGGATTGCCATTAGAATAGTCATTTTCAGCTTAATCAATTTCGTACAAAATCTCATTAATAGAAGCATAATTGTTAGATACACCATGTATAGATGCCATAGCGAGGAAAAATAATATAGGGTTGAACATTAGAGGCTAGTCAAGAACATATACTTCGTAAAAGATATCAAGTGGTAATTCCCATCGTTTTTCCCTTCGACCATATCACCTTCATACTAAAGACTTATTAAGATATATTATAATAGATTGCTTAGTATATTTACATGTACCATAGCTCTACCACTGAATTAGCAATTTCTAGTCTTTCTGCGCGAGCCTACTCTGTAAGAAAGCTCCTTAAAAACAATCTCGTAGTATCAACACAAGGTAGCAGTTTTGGTGTCCCATCTGGATTCTTCCCCCATGGACTGCTCTTGATCCTACCATCCATGAGCTTGAAACCCATAATAGGAAACTCTTGAAAGTTTAGTAATTTGGAGGAATTGCAGAGTCTAGATGCAATTCATAGAATTTATCAAAATATTGAAGTGTGATTTCATATTTCGATTCTGTGTAAGAAATAACATATCATTTTGGGACAGAATTCGTGAACTGATTCAGGTCCACGATCAGGGTCACACAGTCAATTTCCTTCGCACGTTTCCCTTTCATCTTGAATTTTAGCAACGAAGCTTTGAGATTACAGACGGAGATTTATAAACGGAATGCTCTGAAATAAGTAAAAATCTGCTCGTCTAATCTTTCCAGTGTTATGTTCCGGTTGGTTCGAGATGTGAAGCAATTCCAGGTGGTTCAGGGAGTCATGGAACGCTTCACTGCCCAGCCGGAAACAACAAGAATCAAAGCAGCAAGAGACTGGGTGAGCACCGCCATAATTACGCTGTTGTATGTTTTTGTTTCTATTCTTTTTGCTTCTGGAGCTATTCCTTTCCATTGAGGCTTTAGTTCCAGCCTGGCCAGGAATTTCTCGCCTGGCAGGAGTTGCTAACATGGCACTCGGCTAATCCTTCCCGTAACACCACTTTACCTATTTTCCAAAGTCCATATTCTTCCCAGCTGGGCCAGCCCCCTTCATTTACCAGCCTCTTGATTTCTTAGGACCAAATGAGACTAAGTCCGCTAATCAAACATACAGTATGTCTACATGTGATATTGTGACATCTTTACTTCGATATGACGGAAGTCATTTCACAACACCGAGTCGATTCTTCGATAGAAATTGGGCTTTTTTTTTTCACAACGACGTTGAGTCAGGCCCCATACACACTACTCACTGGACATGATTGGGCTCTTGATAATCCAGAGTCCTCCCTCATAGCTCTACGCACCGTGGCTATAGGGGCCGTGGCCGCTAAAGTCACCCGGCTCACGCTTGTTCATGTCCGCGCTGCTGCCGAGCACTACCTGTCCTTGGGCTTCGGGATCGTCTAGGTTAAGGCCGACGAGGCGGGAGCGGAGGTCGTTGCGGCGTGACGGGGTAGAATTGGGTGTCATTCGGAAGTCGAGCGGGTACCTGGTCAGCTCCTCGACTGATAGGCACTCCCCATTTTGGGGAGGCAAACTTGCCGTGTCACCGGACAATGTGCGGGGGTTAAGAGTGGTAGCAGATGCCAGAGCTATGGGTAAGCAACATTTTGAGGGTGATGAGGCGAGCCGGCGGCTAGAGAATAGGGGTTGAGCCGTCATTGGAAAGCTAGTTAAGATCTGCTTGGAGGTCAGGTCGGGTGTGACGGAGGATAGATCCCCAGTCAGGGTAAGTAGCCCATCCTTGACGCACTGCAGGGCAGCGACGGTGGTGACCAGCTTGATTGCTGAGGCCAGGAACCAGATACCGTGGACCTCCTGCGGGCGCATTTCACCAGACAGTAAGACACGTTCTCCTAGAGCTTTAAGTATTAATTATAAGCAAAATAATCATTATATAATTCTTTATTATTTAATTTAAATAGCACTAGATTACAACAGTTCTTCGTTTTTAATCTTGCTGTGATACAATGCTAGAGACATAATATAGTTTTGATGAGTGGATTAATGTTATCATGATCATCGTAGGTATTACTACACCAGTCAGTCTTGAGGTTCATGTTCCTACGGTATACCACTAGAATATGACAGCGAGATGGAGATAATAAACGGCATAACCTGGGTTCTAAAAGCTCCAGACACCTATATAGCAAAACCTCACTAACGCCCTAGAAGCCAAAAAAGTCATCATGGGGGTCTTTTCCGTATCCTTTTATACACAAGACTTGTATCAATCCGACGGCCATGGAAGATGCTTCACCAAGCCCGCCTTAAACCTCTCTCGCCAACCGCGACCTTTCCGGTCGTCTCGAGAAGGCCTGTCTGAAGCCGCCCTGTTACGCGAATTGGTCGTCCTAGCGCTCCCTCTGACGGCAAAGTTTTGTATATCCGAGCTTTCCGACCCAGAAGACATCGCCGGACTAATCGCATCCGCGCCGTCATATTCCGCGGAACTCGAGGCAGGATCGCCATGGAATCCGTACCGATGAGCTGAAGGCCTCGGATGGGAAGGATAATCCTCTCGGGGGCGTCTGTTCACTTTTATATCATCGTCGAAACGTGACGCAGATGTAGCTGCCTCACACAAAGCATTGTTCAAACATGGCATGGAGAGCGACTGGACTCGCGCAGTCGCAGATGATCGCCGTAGGAAAGGTATCAGGATGGCGCCCCGCAGAAGCTCCTTGATACTATTCACGACTTGATCGAGTACTTGGGGCGGAGGAGGATCACCCCCTCGATTGTGGAACTGCTGCATCAGCTGCTGTCGTATTTCGCAAGAAATATTGATCTCGCGCTCGCTGCCAGGCCGAATATACTGATTGATCAGTCGGTTCCAGAGACCAGAGAGATGGGCCTTGCGGATGGCCTCGCATGCCTCGGTTTTATGCTCAAGCCAGTGGTAGATCCGTCGGTAGCGTTCAGTCTCTAGTAAAAACTCGACGGTTTCTAGGCATCGGCGCTCGGAGAGAAAGGCAATGAATGCCCCGAGGGTGTAGGGAAAGGGGGCCACATCGTTTAGGATATCATCGAGCCGGGGTTGAATGTGGTATAAACTACCTGATTGTTCCTTCATGGATGGTGGATTGGTAGTGCCTGCACTTAGTTAATCCTAGTAGAACACTTATTCCAGTCCTTGTGCATTTGAGGGGGCTTTTTTTTAAAGCGATACTAGCTGTGCAGCTAATGACGAAAGTGGAGGGGCATGTGCCCATGGTTCTGGTCTGGGGGAGCTCAAGCCATGACCCATGAGGGGATGGGGCTGGCTTCTAGCATCGTTTCACCCGCTTGACAGATTTATGCTTAAGTCGCTTGTTCACAACTATGTTGCTTACTCTATGGGACAGTGGGAACTGAGTTGATCTCGATCTCGTCTAGCTACTTGAGTCTATATGTAACCATCCGATCGCCCGCAAAAACGGCCGCACGGTCATTAAACTCCCTGCTGTGATTCCCAGCCCCGTCTTTATATCCGACTTGTGTTGTCTGTTCTGTTTGGAGTCAGTCACCCTGATTAGTGCCACTAATGATAAGAGCGCTCTTACATAAAAATTCTTGACTCTTTGACAGATGGAGAAACGGGATACGGACAATGACAGCGGTGCTAGCACTGGGGCAATGTCAGTTCCTGTCATGCTCGAGTAGGAGAGGTACCGGACACGCATCCGATGGACAGAATGCTAATGACAGCCGTCCTCTTATGTCGGTCCACTGTTAGATTCATAATCATGAAGACGGGCAGCAGTCCAATCGTGAAGTCGCACACCGCAGCGGCTGTACTGTACATGTAGACGATCCCCAGGAGAAGGTCAATGTTCAAGCGGTGGCCCTCTTCCGTCATTTCGATTCCAGTAATAGGTGACCGGTGTGCATCGAAAGATAGCGAAGAAGAAAATCGTCCCCGCGACAACGGATAGCACGGTGGCGACAAAGAGGATGCCCCAATGGAGGTTTTCGACGGCGAGACGCACCAGGGTGATGGTAATTAACAATCGCACGAGGGACAGAAGTAATCACATAGAAGAGCTGCCCAAGACAGAAACACTGCGATCACTGTTATGCACCACTTCTGAGTCTCCAGATTCATGTCACACACTAGCATAGCTATGCAAAAGTTAGCCATCAATTCCAAAGTAAACCAGCTTCTTGCCCATGCCAAACGTCGAGCCAAGTATAGTACACGTGCCGAACCCGATATTGGAGAACTGCAGGGCAAGTTGGTTTAGCAACGCCGTGTTGCAGAACTCCATAGACTCACCATTGCAGCTATCATCAATTAATCATCGCGACCCGCAGCATGGGTCAAGCGAAAGCGAACTAGACATCTCAAACTGCGTCTCACTCCGGCCACTCACCATGGTCGTAAGGACTGGGAGAGATAAGGGATATCCCGCATGTCTTTTGCCCGTCGTGAACTGTAAGAAAGGGTATAGCGGTATGCAAGTTTGCGAAGAGAACTATGTACGATACTGGGTGTGGGTCATCAGACGGTTCCGGCAGAATAAAGGCTCTACTATCTGGGTGGTATGGGGTTGAACCTCTGGATGATGGCGCCGTGTGGGTTGGATGTTTGCCTGCCATTTGCCTGCCGTTTGTAAGATTGGTGTTCATGACATCAACATTTGCTTCAACCGATGGCAAAAATAATAGCCCAATTGCATACTATTCATGTATGTCAAGGCCTCTACTATAACGTAATCCACAAGCGAACCGTCATTTTCTCTCAGACGCGTACGCGATATTGATTTCAAATCCCAATTTTCAAAGCCACATACAAATTATATACCAAAATCTAACTAGAACTAGGTTGATTTCAGGTTCAACTTCGCCCAGTGCCAGATTTAGCATCTAGCAATCCATTATCCCTGTCGAGATCCTGCAAAAGGACCTTGGGGCATAGTTCCCTCGACAAACTACTGCTAGTTTTGTACCCTCCCTCGAACGCCAGACTTATCGTCTTTTCTGGGCGCAAAACATACTCTGGTAGGGCTTGCACGCCTTTTTTAGCCCATTTCCATCCGGAACCACCATCAGGCTCCTCGATGTTGAAGCCCGCTAGCGATGCCGGATTGTAATTGTTGACCCTGAGCTTCCGGATTCGAACAATAGGGTGGAAATATTCATTCGTGGCACCCTCAACTCCGTCACCAGCGTCCCGTGGATAGCCTCCTGGCGTACGATCCCTCTTTCCCAGAAGCCTGAAGAAAGCACCTTGCAGTCCAGCGAAATTGGAGACGATCGGCCCGCAGCCCCAGTCGTTGATAGATCCTTTGGCCGTATTCTCAATGTGGCTGTTCTGATACTGCTCGATAAAATATTTGATAGCTTCTTCTTCAAAAGTCAACATCCCTGAGAGATTGTCCACCTGTAAATGCTCGCGATTAGTCGGTTCAGGGATTACATATACAACTATCGAAAGGCAGAAAGCGAGATTAGTAATCTTACCATCCAAGCAAATGTAATGTCTCCAATCTCTCCATGATCATTAGTAGGGGCCGTAGGATCATCTGCTCCGCCACCAATATTGCCATGGACGCCTGGAAACCAGCATTGCTGCAAGTCCTTCGCTGGAGCCCCTGTGGTCGCGTGCCACAGGGTGGGAGGGAAAGTTAATCTTCTCTCGTCAATAGCGAGGCACTGGAAAGCATAGTCCACATCTAGCCGGAAACACTTTTTAGTAACAGTTTCCATTATCAGATAAGTGTGCTCGTCACGTAGTCTTACTTTTTGACAGCCTCGTATTGTGAAAGCTGTATTTCTTGTTGAACGCAATGCCATATTTCGCTGCTAAATCCACCAGCGGCCATTCGGGGATTCCCTGTTTAGTCTTGAATTAATATCTGTTATAAAAATAGCAGAAGACGCATCATCACTGATGGTTGGTTGGCATCATTGCATACCAGAGCTCCGACAGTGTCCCAGACGCCTATAACGTTGATCTTGACATTTTTTGATAAATGTAGCTTGTCCTTATGCTTTTGGTACCATGCTGACTTGTCGAAGGGCTCCCCGTCCGTATTCGCCTTGTACGCCTTCCACATGTCTGCAAAGTACGACATACTGACTGGTGAAAGGATACCTATATCACAGACCAAGCCAGCGACTGAACGCGCTGTGAAAGCGCCACGAGAGAAACCGAATAACATCAATTCATCCCCAGGCGCATAATTGTTGGAGATGAACTCATAGAGTTGACAAATGTCGATGTCCAAACCCCAGCCGATGCCACCTGTCAGTGAAGCAGATTAGGCATCGGTTACTCACATCCGTTTGGTATAGCTAGTTTCAGAGATCAAAAGACACTCACCATAGATGGCTTTCTGGAGCGGGAGGTCTCCGCTCCCCAGCCCAGAATGGTAATATACAATCTGAGGTACAATCGCGCCTTTCCGATCTGGACCACTGCTTGCGATTGCCCGAGCAATCTTCGCAACGTTCGATGGTACGGACTTGTCACCTGAATCAGATGACAACCATGTCCCATCGGCACAAAGGATGATGCGCTTATAGCTTGCCTGCTTCGCTCCTTGTGGTGCCATGCTGTACCCTCTCGATCAGTTTAGGCGAACCCACGCTGTTAGATGCTTGTTCAATGTAATGGTATACAAGCAGGCTTATTCCAAAATACTAATTTGCAATGGCAGCTATGCGGATAATTCGTGAATAGCGGCGATAGATCTACCGTTGTAGGCTGGATATTCAGCTCTTTTCAAATACTTTGAGAAACACCCGCTGGAAAGTTTAACTGCCAAAAAAAAGCAACTTAAGGTCTAGACCGATACGTGTCGACCAGCTGATGGTGGCTATCAAAAATGTTGCAACTGTGTTTCGCCAACCACATTTACGAGCATTTACCGCATTCATCTCCTGTACGACTCTTTGACGTCTGTTCGATGAGTTTCAACCCTTCTTAGAATGGTTGACGCCACATTCCGATTCCTGAACTACCTGCATGCGTTATGTGACCACTGCGCAATGGTGATCCTCTCATTTCAGACTGAGAGCACTCTGGATCATTATTTTGTTCGCACACAGATAGTTCAGATACCTATTATATATCTTGGACCTGGTTTAATTACTATGTTTGCAGGTTAATTGTAGGATTTAACAACTGACTAAAGTTAACTAACTTTGTATCATTTCCATACAGTGATACGCTAAACTTTCGAGAAGACTCCATACTCAGATTTCACAATGACTTCCCTACTGCCTAATACAGTCCGATCTTCTCTTCAAGAACTACGTGATATGATAAAGTGTAGCGTGGGCGGCGATGCCACTGAGGCGTCGGATTCCACCTTGCACGGATTGTTGAACCGCTTTAATTCCATCCTTGTGTTAAGTGGTGGCGATAATACCACCAAAGCTGTTAAACGTGAGAGCTCGGCACCATGGAGCACGCTGCTAACTGACATATTTGATTTCCTCGAGAAAAATATTTCCCTTTTATCTGATGAGAAGAGTCAAGCCCTTCGGATTCATGAGGATATTGGAATTCTGATTGACATTGCTCACACAAAAGCACTGAGAGAGGGCATTAACGATAAGACTTACTTGGTACGTTACTCTGTAATTTTGTTTCATTGGATGTTGGGTGATGGGATGTAGTGTTGAGATGATAAATCTTTCGCAGATGGAGCGTATCATCAAGCTGGCAGCTTCGTTGCCTGATGGCTCAGAAACCCGGAATGCAATTACAGGAATTCTTGTCAAGGGGTTATGGGATAGTTTGCAACACCCTCCATTGTCCTACCTCGGTGACGAATATGTCTATCGCACCGCAGATGGGTCGAACAATGTCAGTTCAAATTTAGCATACTCACTGCCTATTGACTGATAAAGTGGCCCCCAAGAATGTTATGTACCCGAAGCTTGGGATGGCAGGCTCAAGCTATGCCAAATCGGTCAAATCACTGACACGAGAGAGAACATACCCTGATCCCTCAGAGGTTTTTGATAGTTAGTATGTGAAGACACAGAGGACCAGTTGCTAATCTTTCCCAGAACTGCTGGCTCGTCGAGGACTGCCGAAAGAGCACCCCAACAAGATCTCGAGCATGCTGTTTTACCTGGCCATTATTATCATTCATGGTTAACATCTCCATCTGTCGAGTAAAATATATACCAGCAACCTTTATGCTAACTGGCGATCAGATCTGTTCCGCACTGGTAATGACACAGATAATCAAACCCCGAATTTCAACGTATCGTCCACTTCGTCCTATCTGGATTTATCCCCTTTATATGGGAACAATGACCAGGAACAACATGCTGTGCGAACTATGAAGGATGGTATGCTTAAGCCTGATACATTCTCTGAATATCGTATTCTTGGGTTTCCACCAGGCGTCTCCGCTTTACTGATTTCGTTCAATCGCTTCCATAATTATGTCGCTGAGAATTTGAAACAAATCAATGAAGGAGGGCGTTTCTGTTTAAACCCAAGCTTGAGCAAGGATACCGCAGAGAAAGTTACTGACAACGCCCTTTTTAACACGGCAAGACTGTATGTGACAACCCACTCCATCTTGAATTATTTGCAGACTTTTTTTTTTTGCTGAAAATATACTTTAGTATTACTTGTGGGCTATACGTCAACATCATTCTCTCTGATTATGTGAAGACTATCCTGAACATGAACTACTCCCCGGATACCAGCTGGGTTTTGGATCCCCGAGGGTCATACTCGGACATCTTTAAGAATAACACTGAATTCCCAATGGGCACTGGAAACCAGGTTTCTGCGGAATTTAACCTAATTTACCGCTGGCATGGCAATATCAGCGTAAAAGATGAGGTGTGGACGCAGGCCTTTATGCAAGATCTATTCCCGGGCCAAGATTTTACAAAATTGCCGCTGCCAGAGTTTCTGAGGGGTTTGGGCAAGTGGAAGGACCATGCTCTCGCCCAGAAACCTGAAGTTCGAACTTTTGGAAATCTGAAGCGCAATAGCTCTGGTACTTTCGACACTAAAGAACTAGCATCACTTATTGCCCAGAGTACGCAGGACGTTAGCGGTATGTTATTTTTCATCCATATCAACCGATATCTTCCTACCCTCCGATAACTTACAACGAACTCTTAGCTGCGTTTGGTGCAAACCAAGTGCCTGAGGCTCTCAAGCCTATTATCATTCTCGGAATGAGCCAGGCACGTAGTTGGCGCGTCGGAACGTTGAATGAGCTACGCAAATTCATGGGTCTTGCGCCACATAAGAGCTTTGCCGATATTAACTCGGATACCGAAGTTCAGAAGGCTATGAAAGCGCTGTATAAGGACCCAGATCACGTAGAGTTGTACCCCGGCGTGATCTTCGAAGAGTCAAAGAAACCAGTCTACCCTGGTTCAGGTCTCTGTGCAGGTTTTACAATCACCAGAGCTATCTTGAGCGATGCTGTAACATTAGTCAGGGGTGACCGGTTCTATACCCTCGTATGCCTCCATCTCTTAAAGAAATCAGTATGCACACACCAGCTGACTCATTCATCAACTTGACCAGGACTGGACTCCGGCCCATATGACGGAATGGGGTTATAATCTCATCCAACCGGATAAGCCTCAGGACAAACTTGCTCGCGGGGGTAAAATACACCACCTGCTTGACGTGGCATTTCCTAACTACTACGAAGAAAAGTCTGTCTGGAAGTTATTCCCCTTCACAAACCCAGACGAGATCAAGCGTATATTTGATGGGCAAGGTGTTGCAGGGCAATATGATTTCTCAAGCCCGTTGTCATAAGACGAGGATGTTGGAACTTGAGTTTTTCGACTTTTCAGCTATGTGTTCTTATGTGCCTGCTCATTGAGAAAAGTATCGGAGAGAGCTGAGATTGTATATGGTGAGATTTACATTTATCGCATGCAGGTCTCTTATTCTAATCCCAACCAAAACGCTGAAATGGCTAAGTAATTACAATCATGCTTTTAGGTGCTAATACGACCAGTTTCTTGACATAATTCCTGAAGTGACTAGAAACAGCTTCCCTGATTGGTGGGCTCCGGACGTAGACTTATTGACAATGACTTCCAATACATATACTCTGTTAGGACTTCCTAAATGATGCGGAAGAATAAACTGGTAGTGTGATTTGCGTTAGTATGATCCAACCACCTTGTGTCTGCTCAAGCTTGTGTTTTGGTTCCCAACAACATCATGTCTGAAAACAGTCTCAGGTCGTTCGCCACAGAACGATTAAGAGCCCAGAGCGCGAATAACCCAGTCACACCAGAAATCTCCTTCCCAAATGTACACACGTCGATTGATTTTCAAACCCTACCGTGAAACACTACTAATCCATCTGCAGTTACTGTGTTATTTTGGGTATAATGCCATACAGAAAACCATCTTAGAAAATGTGTATTATTACAGCATCAAAAATACGCTGTTTCTCCATAATAGCCGGACTCAAACACGACACCACAACCCTTTCTTTGATTCTTTCCCGCTTTGATATGATAATGGTGATATAATAGTGAATCGTCGATGACAATGACAAGTTTACAAAGGAATTAGTCTTACCTGCATGCATATGATTATATGCAACCAGTTAGATACAGCAGGAAACGGATTGCAGATAAACTGTAACTGCTCATAACTTATAGAATCCCATCTTATGTCATAACGCAGTTCTCAATCACACTGACATGTTACCGCATGCAATGCTTCCCAGTAACATTTGATCAACCAAAGCATAATTGCTTTGACGTCAATATCATCCTTTCATTAATTGTATGATTGTTCGCCATAGAGGGTTGACCAATATATGACATCTTCGATTTACTCTAACTGTGACAAGTAACTAACGTTATCCCTATCTGCATCTAATTACATATGACCTTTCTACATTCCAGAATTCATTCACAGAGATTAACCTGCACTTTGATAATTTTTAAGATGAAACAGAAGTGCATCAGCCAGTACCGATCAAGTCGGTGTACATAGACCAACTACCAGCTATATGCGTTACCAGAACCATTTTCTTTTCGCGAAAATCCTTGGATAAAGTTCATTGTGGCTGTTAATAAAAAATTTTAATT
This sequence comes from Talaromyces verruculosus, assembly GCA_001305275.1. Taxonomy (NCBI): domain Eukaryota; kingdom Fungi; phylum Ascomycota; class Eurotiomycetes; order Eurotiales; family Trichocomaceae; genus Talaromyces; species Talaromyces verruculosus. The sequence continues at coordinate 66,763 of LHCL01000053.1, read as the reverse complement.
TAGTTGTTGACTTTGCAAAGCTTCCGCCGTCTAGAAGCCTCGTTACCTCAGCAAGTCGGAAAACCATGGAACTTGCTCGGGAACTTCGAAATTCTGGATCAGATATTATAACTGAATGGGATCTTGCACAATGCTTTGGTAACCTCAAGATCGATCCTAACTTTAACACTTCATTCCACAGTGTAGTAAGAGAATCTAAGCGGCGTAATCTCAGCACTATACTTAATATTATACTAGAATCTGGAGCTGGCCCATCTCGCTTTTTACCTTGAGACACGAGCTAAATTTCCTTAGTCGAGGCTTGTCGCAGGTTCTCGAACATAAAATGGAGCGGAAGGAGCCAAACCAACGCAATTATTGCACATATGACGCTCTCTTGGGAACTTTAAGGGCCTGTAAAGAGCAGACGGTGTCATTCCCCTGGGACCTTCAACTCCAGGCTATTGAAGACACCACTTCTACTACGTTACCAAACCTGCGCGGGTTTCCGTCACGAAATTTGCCAGTGTGCATCCTGGAGGGATGCTTAGACTTCTTCCGGCTGGCACAGACTGTCCCGGAAGACAACTCATGCCGGTTACGCGACTCTAGTGGCTTGGGCACATAAGGTCTTAGGTCTAACTGTTATTGTTCTTGACCATTCAGGCGATGGATCTGTATCTGCTAGATTTGGAGCTGGGCCGCAAAAGGGTAGATACATTGAGCACGAGTTTTGTTTATGCGCAATACATCACGTCCAACTTTCCAGAAGAAAACTAATTCGTAAATCCGGCTAGCAGACAGACCTTCCAAATTTGATAAGCAAGCCAGAATTCTAATGCCATCGTTCAGGTTGGCCAAAGCACATATGCATCATTAGAACAAAGCTAAAGCTTTTGCTTTTCGTTGATGTTGAACTCAATTGCAAGGGTTGCAAGTTGGGCTTGCTGTTTGTTATGCACCAGAGATGGTCAGTACGTATAGCTACTTCAAACCAGATATGAACAAAGTTGGAAAAGAGAAAGTACCGCAATTGTATGGCCGAATGCCTCTCTATTCTTGGGTTGCCATCCGTACGGCAAACGCTCCTCGGACAACCAGGTCCGGAGGTCTTCGACTTCGCCGCCAAAAATCGCGAATATGAGTGCAGCATTCCCAGAGCCTACCACAGAACACAAGTAAAAGTGAGTACAGATACGAAATACCATTAGGGAAGTGATTTACCAAAGAATTTGTGGCTGAAGCTGTACGTTAGCGAGTATTGACCATTGCTCTGTTTGCAAGCGGCGCGACGGTCCCCGGAATAGGTCGCCAAGTCTTTAATTGAGAGGGTTTTTCCATTTGAAGAGTAAGACATGAAGCTTTTCACAAGGCTAAGGTCAGGAACGCTTTGGTCAGGACAGAAAGCGATGTCAGGACGTGTGAAGGAGGCATCGTGCTGAATAACCTGCAGGATCTCAGGGCCAATAATCAGTATCCTGGACCCTCTGTGAGACAAGAAAAAAGGAGCAAGAGAGAGCATAGAGAGCGCAAATTTATCTGCAGCGCTTATCACTTAGCTGACATTCAACGCATTGAGGTCGTGTAAGTTGATCCAACCCCGCCCTTGGTCGAGCTGCACAGCGGCCGCAGTGAGCTGCTGTGCAAGGGTTGGTGAAAGATTGTATGCATGTTGAACAGCATGTGAGATCTGTTTATAGGTTATATGTTTTCCATTATGTGGTAATATATTGTGATTAGCGAGGGCATTGAGTCCTGGGCAAGGAGATCGGCTGTCTCTGCCTTGAACAGGGGCAATGTAATCTGGCCAAATACCACGATGCCCTGGATGGCCAGGAGGAACGACACTTCTCGGATCGCGACTTGGGCGGAAGAAATTTGCAGCCTAAAGTGTTAACAGTTTTGAACCCTTTTTAGACAATTTCACTGATATCATGTATAAGGACGTTCAACATACAGTATAGAACAAGTCGCGGGTATGGAGCCATACAACAAAGAATAGCACAGACAGAAAGGAAATGAGGAATTGAATGGTCCTCATAAAGAGGCCTATGAATGTACTTAGAACTATGGACATTGTGAGAGCAGAGTATAAACCGGGGAAGACACAGTGAGAATGAAAATGACACAGCTTAGATAGGTAGAACTGTCAATATATATATACCTTGTAATTATCAGAATATTTTCACCCAAGGGACTCATGAAGACAAATGACAGTGCTTCTGAATGAGAAGCCTTACGTCAACATACAGACTTGCACAATTCCGGATCTAGACAATTTCCTCTGCTTGCAAGACTGGAAAACATTTTTGCCCTCCAATCCTTAGGTCGTTGAGCATTATCATATGACGTTTCCCAGACGCTTTCCAGACGCTTTCATCTAGGTATGTCTAACGTCATAATTATGGCTTGAGAGTGTTCGTACTAATAACAAATCAATACACGGGCGCCATCAGTTTTCTTAAATATGTATGAAGTGAAGAAGTTACGGGCATGATATTCCCTCATTGATAGCCTAACCCCTCCCTGCACAGACAAAATACCACAACTGGTGCAACCATCGGAAGTAGCACATCAAGTCATGAACGAATCAACTTCAACTAAATCGGGTTTCAAAGGCCCAACAGAGGAATATAATGATCTGAAAGGGTATGAGTACGTTATCGTAGGATCGGGTGCCGGTGGCGGCCCATTAGCCGCCAATCTTGCTCGCAAAGGACATCAAGTTCTCCTACTGGAGGCTGGAGATGATCAAGGGGCCAACCTCAACCAGCAGGTCCCTGCCTTTCATTTCCAATCTACGGAGGATGAGAAGATGTGCTGGAATTATTTCGTCAATCATTACGAAGAGGAGGCAGTAGCGCAAAAAGACTCTAAAATGACATGGAAAACGCCAACTGGGGACTGTTACGTCGGATCAAATCCACCCAAAGGATCAACACAAAAAGGAATCCTTTATCCACGCGCAGGGACATTGGGTGGCTGTACGGCTCATAATGCTATGATCACTATTTACCCGCATGAAAGTGACTGGGCCAACATCGCTCAACTGACTGGAGACAATTCGTGGGACCCAAAGAATATGCGCCAGTATTTCACGCGCCTAGAAAACTGTGCATATCTCCCAAAGAACAGCCTTGGGCATGGCTTTAACGGCTGGCTCGGTACGAGTCGTTCTGATCTCAAGCTAGCTCTTGGGGATTGGAAACTCCTGTCCATCATTGGTGCAGCTGTCACAGCCATGGGCCATGGCATACTGGGTGCAATATGGGAGAGGACTTCCCAATTATTGGGATTGCTTCTTCACGACGTCAATTCTGCCAATCCTCAGAGGGACATGACCGAGGGCATTTATCAACTCCCTCTGGCCGTAAAAGACGGAAAGCGAAATGGCCCCAGGGACTTCCTTCTAGATACAGTCAAAAATTATCCATTGGAGATAAGGACGTCCTCACTTGCTACCCGTGTTATTTTCGATCATGATAATGCCGACAGCACGCCGAAAGCAGTAGGAATCGAGTTCATTCAAGGGCCTAGTCTATATAAGGCGGATCCACGCTTTAGTTCATCAGCTGCTGCTAGTAAATATCGCGTACTAGTTTCTCGGGAGGTTATACTCGCTGCAGGAGCTTTCAATACACCGCAACTTCTAAAGTTAAGCGGTATCGGTCCAGCTGATGAACTAGCGAAGTTTGGGATATCTGTAGTGAAAGATCTGCAGGGTGTTGGAACCAATCTCCAGGATCGGTACGAGATCCCCATTGTCACCAAGATAGGAGAAGACTTCTCCATCGCGGCAAATTGCACGTACGGGCAGCCAGGAGATCCGTGTCTGAAAGAGTGGAGTCAGCAGCGCGGACCTTATCTATCCAATGGACTCCCTTTCGGAATTGTGAAGAAATCTAGTAAATCTGATGTTGACCCTGATCTGTTCATTTTTGGTGGACCTGCGCTCTTTAAGGGTTACTATCCTGGCTACTCCGAATCGACTAGGGCCGACAAGAAACACTTCACCTGGGCTGTTCTCAAGGCTCACACCCATAACCAGGACGGAACGGTCAAACTCACGTCAGCCAACCCTTGTGACGTTCCTGAGATTAATTTTAATTACTTCAAGACAAGCGCAGAAGAATACCAGGTAGCAGAGCGTGACCTCGATGCTATAGCAGAAGGACTCTTCTTTGCACGTCGCATAATGGATGATGTTGTACCAATATTCACCGGGTCCGTCGTGGAGACATCTCCTGGCCGGCAAGTGGCCTCCCTGCAACAAGTGAAAGACTTCATTAAAAATGAAGCTTGGGGCCACCATGCTTCCTGTAGCTGCCCAATTGGAGCAGATGAAGACCCAAGAGCCGTTCTGGATTCTCGTTTCCGTGTTCGCGGCGTGGACAACCTGCGTGTCGTGGATGCGTCCGTCTTTCCTCGCATTCCCGGTTTTTTCATCGTTGTCCCCATCTATATGATTAGTGAGAAGGCAGCCGACATCATACTTGAAGATGCCAGGTCATCTTAAAAGCGGTAATGCTACGTATCTGTCTTTTACGATACAAATCTCTAGCCAGCCTATTATTCGGGCTCTGCGTAACCATACTCTATTTAATCAAAATTTAGTGATCTTTGACTATGACGTTTTATGCTGTGTAAGTAAATCCATAAGAATATTTGGCCACAATAGGTATGAAAATAGCTGACAGAGACTTCTTTCCCCCCCTTTTTTTTGGACATCCGTTTTGGAAGCATTCCTTGCTTTGGTCGCCTTGCCAAGTTGGTGCTAGTACAATATTTTCTCCAATATATAAAGAGTTGTAGTAGTCTGTCCTCCTCCTCTATGCTCGATCACTCTAAGAGTGCCGAATGAATGATTATCCACAGACGTCGCGGATGGTAGAAAGTCGACTTTGGTTATGCTATTACGCTCATAGCGATCAATTGCCGCTTGCCAAATCACTCCAATATTAGATAGAGGTTGGGTGGAGAGTAACGAGAGTATTTGTACTTGCGCAATCACGTCGAGAGCGGCACTGCAGCAGCTCTTATCATGGCTCTAGGTTCAGCAGTCAGTGTATTGGTGTATGATATTGCTAGCAGGCAACCGACGAGTATCCTACTCAGTGAGGGTGTTATTGAAGTAAAGTCGATTTTAGTGGACCTGGCGGAGAGACGAATTTCATTCGTTCCATAGTAATGAAGATTCCAGATCTTTCGATCATCACTCAACGCACGATTTTCTCTAGGCTGAGGTGAGATGCAACCAGCGAGGAATCAGCTTCAGATTGTACCATCTTGGCCATTGATTCCCCATCACCGTCAATATATGATGCCTCTATCAATGATAGCTGCAAGATGATTGTATGCATCAACTTGAAGTGTAAACAGATTTGAATTTATTTTAATTGGAACCTTTGCATTTGCATTACAATATGGGAAAACCTATCCTGGATAGGACAAAACCCATATCAAGGTCTATCTCTCCGTTTCAAAAAATCGCCATTGCCAGAAACCTCGTACTCTAATCATCCCCCGTTTCGACAGGCCTGAGACTACCCCGATGCGGAAGCTGAACGTTCTTTCAGAACCATTCCGACTATGAGAAAGATTAGCATTGAAGCTTGAACCGATTGTAGGATATGTCTTACGTGGCTGTGACATCAGATACATTAACTTTCATCTGCTAACTGTTCATTCTTACCTTTAAACCTCAGAGCGTTCGCTCAGTTACTGTTTTTCATGTCAGCTCCATGTTCAGGTACTGTCACCCCATTCTATCAGGTTCGAAGCTATTCACTTTCTAGCAAATCACGACGTCTGCTTGCCTCAAGCAGAATACTGGGAGTACATTACTTTCTGCACACATAAGTCATGTCAGTATATTTTCTTATCTTCCTTGTAACATTTGGAATGGGACTTGACATTGTAGCATCAATACATTCGTGTTTCTGCACCTACATCGTTTACACCTACCAACAAGACGTTGGAGTTTGTAGGAAGCCAAAGCCGAACCTGGTTTTGGATGATCATTTGCGCATAATGAGCTTCGCATATCAATATCGCCGCTTTTTCTCCAGCCTTACCAGGAGCCTGACTTCATACGCCGATCTACCTCTCCATGAGCCCACCCAAGGTAGCGCCCATTTTTCTCTGTTTAGGGATATAGAACGATATATTCCGGTTCTCCTCCCATGAATCCCACAATCTACTCACACCAGGCCGCGATACCTACCTATCGACATTTGCCGTTGTATTGACATGGATCCTAGCCCTAATCGCAATGTGGCGAAGCCATTAGCGTGAGCAGTTTCGGCTGAGCATGACTAACTACCAGGCTCAAGCACGAACTTCTCTGAAAGACATCTATCTTCTAAAGTAGATTTGTTCCTCAATCTTTCCGTCGATAATCGAGCGTGACGGTTTTATCTGAAAGAAAAATATTCAAACATGGTATGCGAGGATGTCGGAGACTCAAACACCGACATTGCTGGATTAGGAGTAATGAACGATTCTCCCACAATGATCGGCTCTCAAGAAATGCTAATAGAGCCCATGTTATCTTGCAGATTATACTTGCTTTGGTGATCCAAGCCGGCCTCTCTTTCATTTTAGCCACATGGTCTGCCTTCATTGACGGATCTCTGACGCGCGCTCTGGATTCCTACTTTAAATTTTCTGATACAATTTGTTCGAAGCTGTTTGAACACGAGGAGACCCCATCAAACAGGCGAGTCAGGACAAAAAGCAATTTTCTTTTTATAAGTTATCAATTACAAAAAATGCATATTGGGCAGATGTCAGAGACCATCCTTGATGTGCAGATTTTGAATGGTAAGGTATTCATTTAATATCTCCATTGTGACCTCGAAAGCTTTCTTGAAAAGACTGATTCGGTGATAGGACTATCGCTTCTTATTGGAGCAATGGTCCAAAGTCGCAGCTTGAATCTCTACCATTACCACATCATCTACGACACTGTGAATCTGACAGGGTAAGGTTTCCCAAAATGAAGTTGGCCCTATTAGTCGGGATAGAGAAAACATGTGAAATAACCGATTTATCCTCTTGTTATCCAGCGTCTCAATCTGCATGGCTTTGACGAGCTTTATCGAAAACAAGAGATCATACAACCGTGACCGTTCTGTCATGATTGCTCTCTTCATCTGTCTTTACATAGTGTTTATCGTCCTGTTCGGATTCAGACTCAACAACTGGAACGATAAGGTACCTGGGCATTGCTACTACTATGCCGTCAGAATCCCATTTCCAAACCTTTTGCATCCCCCCCTGACCGACATTCTGTACCTCACAAGTACTTGCATCTCATTCTCCAACAGCATGGGATTCTGCGGTGCAATAAGCTCATCGCCCAACCCTCAACGCATGTACGCACAGGCAGCGCAGCGGTTTCCTAACAAAAAGATAATGAAGCCGCTACCTCTCATGTTAGCGCCGCATGACTACAAGGCTTTATTACTGCTTTTGGCAACGTTCCAGTATGCGATACACATTTATATGATTTTTGCAATGCGAGCTGCGAATGAGCATCATCTGAAGGGCGATTCTGAGAATTCGTGGGGGTTTGGGCAGGTTGTTGCTATGGTGCTGTTGGGATCATCGGTTCTTCAGGGGCTTCGAGCTATGATTGGTATGTATTCTTGAAGGCGTTATGTTATGCCCGGGTTGTTCATGTGTACCACGACTGATATAGATAGACTATCACAAAACAACGAAGGAGAAATCATTGGATAGACTGGCTGCGAAGAAAGTCGGCAGTTGAAAAGTACAAAACGATAGTTGTCTGGAAAAGTAATATACGGATTGCGTGAATGTCGTTGAGGTTATGTTGAAGAAGCGAGATGGCTGGGAAATAGAAGAGTATCTGTTGGCGGCTTTGAACTTCATTTAACTTCAGTCAAGTAGATGCTGAATTTTCTTGATTTTTGTATGTTAATCTATCGTTGAGTGCGCCATTATATGCATAGACAAAATTGCTTCTAATGGCTGTGTGAGCTGTTCACTTTGTCCACCAGATCATTCAGTGAAGACCAGTCTGAATAACTCAAACGACACAGAATATAACATGCGTGAACATTTCGGCATATCAATAGCATTATGTATCAGCAAGGAACCAAGCTGGCTGTCCAGTCATATTGTCGCTCCGCTGACCAGCTTGAAGCCCGGTTGACGTTCCACGAACCGAATCTGATCTCGTTAGTTCCAGTATATGGAAGTAGGCAATATGCCTCTGATGGCGATCGTAGGGCGCCACGGGCGAGATATCCGTTGCCGGGGATGTTGAGCGCCTAAATTTGACACGTTTCTTTCTGTAGAAGTTCGGCAGTGATCACAAAACTTTCTAGACTTTTAAGAGATTGGGTCTCATCTTCTCGCAAATAAGCATTGCTATCCCGCAGTCCTGAGTGCCGAACTTTGAGTAGCAGGCATCATCTGTCACTTGATAGCAGAACGAGCTATCTCAATCAATATCCATCGCCAGCTTTGTACTGACGCCCAGCAGCCCACGCTCTATAAACCGGATCCGCACCCTTCTTCAACGCCTCCTTCTTCAGCCTTGCCAACTCAGCAGTCTTCTCCTCCACTTCAGCCGTCAACAGAATTCCCTGACTATCATCCTGCGACGGCTCAGCATCCGCCATCTCATCCAAACTCAATCTTATACGAGCATCCTCATCCAACGCCCCCTCCATCTCCTGCCACTTCTTCAGCTCATCATTGGCATCCCGAATCCTCGACAACGTCCGGTAATAATAATTCACCTCCTCCTCCCCACCAAAACAGATCCCAAACCCATCACACAAACAAGCGTTCTGCGACGGACACGAAACCTCCTGGCCCGTAAAAACCAAATGCCATATGTACTCCCACACCCTGCCGGACATTGTATCCCGCATATCCGTATTAATCAACCACTGCCGATAGTGCACAAACCTCTCCCTTGGGATCGCGCGTACACGTTCCCTCGACAGCGCAAACTGCGCACAACACGGCTGCGAAAGAACCTGCGGAATCTCCATATCCGGGAAAATCTCACTCCAAGCCTTTGCGATTAGTCTTTCTTCCTTTTTGCCGACGTCCTCGTCGATGGCGCCTGGTTTGAGGTGCGCGGGGCAACCGGGGGACCAGATGCAGCGCATGTTCATGTATCCTTTGCGCGTGACGCGTTCCAGGCTTATGCGACGCAGCATTTCGGCTGCGTCAAAGTCAAAGATTTCTTCGTTGTGCCATGCGAATTGATGGGCATGCATGAATGCAATTATATCTGGCAGATTGTCGTAGTTATCGATAATATAAGTCAAATACACCATTGCTTCATGCCCCTTGTTTTTCGGTGGATGTAAAGGCGCAGTGGGATCATCGACCACATAGATGGAGACATCCCAACCGGTACCCTCAAGTTCTGACTCTGTCCAGGAAGTATTTTCCTTCTTTGTCTTTGCCATGACCAAAGTCTTGGAGTAATGCGATCCTTGTGCTTTGGGAATCCCAGGTAGGAATGCGCTAATATTGAAGGGTGGTGGAGAGCCATCTGGCATATATGATGCAGGCCGTGGAGAATGAATGACATCCCCTAGCCCAACTTTTTGGGGTATGCTGCGCCATTTGTCACCGGTGAAGAATAAGTGCCATGCTGCAATGATTAGGGCAAAGGTGCAGACTGAGATCCCGAGGCCGGGGAGGGTGTAGTTTGACCGATGCATGAGCGGATGAGTCGGGTATTTTGGTGAGGTGTGCTATGGCGTTGCGATTGACATCTCTACCTCGCCCGGCATTAAGAATTAGATATTATTATGATGTTAAACGAAATAAACGTTGAATGGACAAAGAATGCCGATGTCAAAGATCCCAGAGTCTGGTCTATTTACGTCGTCATCGAGGAAGGGGGCACAGCCTCGTGCTAGTCCCAGATTGGCTTAGTCTGTTTATTGATCTTCATCTCGTTCCTGTCCTTGAAGAAAAAACATATCAATTCGATTGACCGATGCTATATACAATTCCACTAACAATACATGTATCTGCTCAAGACTTCTGAAGTCTCTCTCTCAGCGCCCTCGGCGAAACACTAGCCACCTCCCCAGTCCCAGCATCCAACTCAAACAAAAACTCATCAACACCCACATTGCCATACTTGTACGAATCCACCAATTCCCACGTAATCGACGACCCAGTCACAGGCCCAATGGCGTCTGCAGAGCTTACCGAAGACCCAAACACAGCGCGGAATGATTGATACAGACATCCGTTTCGCTTCTGTTGCAAGCCTGTAGGATATAGACGAAAATCGGGGGTGTCAATTCCGTTCAGAGCTTGAATTACCTGGAAAATGTCCACTGAATTACTGATCCATTGCTCCACTTTGAGGCCGGGACCATCGTCGATACTGATTACCAACGATGAATTTGTTTGGGCGCTGTAAGCCCCCGTGTAGACATTGTCGGCTTCCTCTCTCGCCGCCTCTTCTAAAGCAGGAATCAATGCATTGGCGACAGTATCCGTCAACGCAGCCACAAGCGCTGTTGTCCCTTCTCCAGCGGCAAGGATGGTAAATCCAACATTGTAGTCTGGCAAGAGAGCGGTCATGGATGAATAAGCGCCCAAGTCTCCGGATTTGGTGTACAAGTCGACTGTTCGTCCGTCGACATTCTCGAACGAGAAAATCTCCCATGGTGCGCCGACAGAATACGACAAAGAGGCGGTGTGAGTAATGGGTTTGAGCCATCGGCGCGTTGTTGCGGGTGACAGGAGAGTATTGTTGAGGATTGAGCGGCCGACGGTAGAGAGATCTTTGATTGAGGCGTATAAGCCGCCGGCCCTATCAAGGTCATTAGTATATGATGGGAAAAATTGTAAAAAGAGAGGTGGTACTTACGGAGTCTCATCACCGGCACTCAAACCCCAAAGACTGGTCGATGCATTTCCCGGAATGATTCCCACGTCATCTGCCGGCACGTCATAGTACGAATCATTCAGACCCAGAGGCTTGAAAAGGTATTCCTGCAATAAAGCGTCGTATGTCTTGTTGGTGATTGCTTCCAAAGCATAAGACAGGATCTGTATAGCGGCGTTCGAGTAGATGGGGGTATATGATGTAGGAGCCATAGGGTGTGTTTGCGTTATGCCGTCGAAGAATTCTGTATGTCATTTGGTTAGTATATTCCAATAGCCACAAAACGCATATATAGATAGACATACGTGCTCTGGTACAAGCCGCGGTCGCACCACAAGGCGGTGTATCATTCTTTCCCAGAGTCGGAAATCCTTCGGACGAAAGATCAGGATCCTCAAGCGCTAGATCCGCAAATGCATCTTTACATACAGGAGGACCCATCAGTCTCTAGACCTAATCTTGATGTTTTCGAAGTATATGAAGACTTACAATCCCTTCCCACACCCGCAAGATGACTCGCCAACTCCTGAAGCGTGACGTCCTCCCAACGCACGTAGTCAACCGCATCATTTGCCCCAGCAGCGGCAGCAGCAATCTGTAGTTCAGGAACCCATTTCGTAACCGGATCATGCAACGACGCTTCTCCCGCCGAAGCAAGAAGGGTATACACAGTCCAGAGTTTCGATGCGCTACCAATCCTGAATACGGTGTTCTCGTCTACCTGCGTCACACCACTGGATGCATTCGCCGTCGCCGGGGAGGTATAGAAGTATTGAAACAAGGCATTATTCCCGCCCGGTGCGACGGTATCAGATGAAAAGATCTGGAGTGCGAAGGAGGTATCCTGTGAATTGATAATTGACTCAGAAGAGGAAGAGATGATGTCTTCTAGTGTCGTCGTAAGATTCGCGGCCAAGCTTTGGAATGCGTCGCTGAACGAAAGGTTGGAAGCGCGAGGGAAGACGGGGCCGAGAAGGGGGGTGTATGTGGTTGCTTGTGCCGTTACGGCTAGAGAGGCGAATACTGCGCTTTTCATGCTAGCTATAATTGTTTTTTTGTGTTGTATATGAGTGAAGATGTTGGACTGATGATAGAGGAATTGAGTCTGTTCATGGGCAAAGGATCGCTTTATCTACTGAAAAATGTATTAACATCCTAGTTTCTCATATGAAGGATCGAGTAAGATGAAACATAGAAGCCTTGAACTATCCCCAAGTCTCGATAGAGACTTAGAAAGGCTTGGAAGGAATACTAATATAAGCTTAATCATTATTTTTAGAAGCTATAACTACACAACCTAGTTAACAACTTCGTATAGATCTTCAGGCAGACCAATTCTGAAAAGCTCAATCAAAAACCTTCATACCATTTAGTCCAAGTGCTTAGCTATAATGCTATGGCTTAATGACATACAATTCGGTAAACGGGTTAGCAATATCAAGCAGCATTGAGGTCGATCTGAAAATAATCAATTGGATTGGGGCTATTTATAGCAACATTTAGGGCTAGATCCACAGGCAGACGGGATGGGATCTGGGGCGGCTTCAGCCCTTTACGGCTCGGGGACTGTATGAGTTATTCGAATGCCTAAAGTAAGCTTAATTTAACTCAGAACACTCGTGAGAAATTGAAAAAAACAAGGATCTATCCACTTTTAAGAGGCTGACTCATAATTTCAAGGGTAAAAAACAATCGAATCTCCTAGGTTCAACTCTAACTGAATTGGTTCCATTGAATCGCGAAAACTCCGAAATTCGCAAAGCAAAAGCGTCAAAGTGTAGTAACGTATACTTCATGATAATAATTAAGGTTTCACAAGAAGGAATAGGAGAAGGGGTATGATGCATGTTTAGAAAATGACAGGTTGTGAAGTGACAAAGAAGGAGGAAGGAGGAACGCCCGTAGATGATTATATTCGACATTGAGAACATCCACAAGTGACACAAGAAGATACAGGATGGCATGCTTTTTGAGCATGTCTTATACAAAAATGGATGATGGTCAATCCGTATCGCCGTCATTGAGATCTTCTACTGTTGCAACTCGAGCTTTGCCTTTGTCTGTTGAGGACGAAGATGCAGCTGCATCTTGACTGGCGGATTCTGGAATGACATCATCCTTTTTCGTAACTTGTGCTTCGGTATCATTGTCACCTCCCCATTGAAACGAGGGGTTGATTCTGTCATAATCGTTTCTTGTCTGTTCGCTTTCGTTTGGTAGGTTCGGTTCCCTATTGACAGGCTGGGATGTATGTTCTTGTGTTGCAGAGGTATCTAATGTTTGATCGTCATTAGACGAGCGCGGAGGCAAAGGTTCAAATAGTCGAGGGTCAAGAACTGCAGGTGATATCGATGCTGGAGCGGGAACCCCTGCTGCTGATGTAGCGGCCGAAGGCTCTACTCGACGAAGAGGCGTCAATGTCCATCCCTGCGGAAGTATGAGCCCCGGTGGAAGTCGGCTGTCACCGGCAGGAATTGGAGTCGCCGACTGGCCAGTTAAATGATGGACAATGGCCGGCGGTGCTGTTGACGTTGAGGCTGTTGTTGTTGTTGCTGTTGTTGCCGGCGGAGGAAAAGCAGCGGATGTTAATTGTGGCTCTGTGGCAGGTTGAGACGGTAGAGGATTTTGTTGCGCGGTTCGTAGTCGTTGGAGTTCGGTTTGCAGAGCACGTAGAACATGCAATTGCTCTGCAGTAGCTCGTAGACTCTGATATTCCTGGGCAATTTGTTGTTCAAGATCTGCCAGCTGCTGCTGAATGCTCGCCAGATTGGTTGGCATAACTGCAGGTTGTAAAACATTTAAGCCGTGCGGAGGTGGCTGAGGAACTTGAGGAATTTGCTGAGGCTGATGTGGCCGACCGAAGCCAAACCCAAAACCAATTTGCTGAGCTCCTGGAGGAATATTCACAGGCAGTGCATTGTTTCCATGGATTTGTTGATGCAAATTCCGGAAAACGTCTCCCCGGCCAGCACCGAAACCAATACGAAAAGGTCCAAACTGATATATTCGAGCCTGGGGTTGACCATCTCCAGCTACATTATTCGGTGCAGCAGGTTGGTTAGGGCCTGGCTGCGCTCCTGGAGCTGCATTCGCACGATTATCATTGTTTGCGTCATTTGCCGCATACTGCTGGTTTCGTGGCACGACCACCGGTCGACGACACATTGGACAATTCTGCTGCCGCTCCAGCCAGCTTCTTAGGCATGCAAAATGAAGGATATGACCGCAAGGAAGCTTCTTTGGTCGGAGTCTTTCTGGAACCGTCCGTCTGTTACCTTCGCCTGCTGGTTGTTGCCACGGCACCATCTCCTCTCGGCAAATGATGCAGGTATCTTCCCTGGCTATTTCTTCTGCCGTTGCGTCGGGGTATCTTTCGTTCATATCTCTTGTCGCGGTACGGTACTTCATGAAATCGACGAGGCGTCGGCCGAATGAACGGATGGTGACAACCACGTCTCTCAAGATATGAATGGGGAGGCCATAGAATGCGAACAAAATGGCGAAGAAGGTTAAGTATACAACCAGTTTGCAAAAGTCGGTTATGAGGTCAAGGTAGAACACCCAGCGACCCTTTTCTTCCCAACCAGGGATATCGAGCTCCATTTCATCCACATCGTTTTCATCGGGTAGGTTATCGGGAAGCCCCTCGGCTCCGGATTCTCGGTGCTCGCGTATTGCACGTTCCCTATCTGAATGGATTTCGGCTCTGCGCTCTGCCAGCTTGACCATCTTCTGGCGATGCTTGATATAAATCTCAACCAGTGTGATACAGTACCGCGCTAGCGTCGATGTAGATAAGATGGTGAGGATGGCGAACTCAAAGCCAAACATGACCATCATGTCTGCGCGAGCTGCCTCCAACACAGTCCTCACCGCATAGTCCAACATCAGAACATCGAAAGCGACGGATAATACCAGCGATGTGGCGAGACGGCCGTGGAATAGGCGGGGATTCGCTGGCGGTTGTTGTTCGAGGATTTCGACTCTGCCTTCACCGATCCAACCCCATACCTTGCCCACAAGTAGACAGACAAACATGACTAAGAACCAGACACCCAACTCCCCACGAAATATAGTCATAGCAAGGCATGTTTCCGTCACGGCGAACCAGGCCTTTTCATATAATTGTTCGGTCTCGATGGGGCGCAATTGTCCGTACAGGAGGCGTTGAGCGCCGTAGAGGAAATATCCGGTAGCGACGAGAAATAAATTCGTCAATATCTATTTCATCGCAATGGTCAGTCCGATGATCCGTTCTCAGTCGATCAGGAGCTTACTAACCATCAGATTGGCGCTACTCTGGGAGAGATAGACGGCAGCTGCATAGAAATTGGATCGCTGATGCAAAGCCTTTAAAATCACCCCGGCAGCCAGGGTCACCGAGACCTAGATAGCCATCATCAGTATGCTGTTGATCAACGAGGCGGTGGTGGTGAGCTCACCCCAGCATATGCCGCTAATCGCATGCTTGATTGCCGCTCTGAAGCTCAACGGCGACAAACGATCATTGGTAGATAAGCAGAAGATAATAAGAAAGACACCCTCGGGTTAGGAAGGCATCCTTTATAGCTAAAAAGAGCACAAAGGCGATGAATCGCAAGTTGTGCAGCAAGTCTGGCCGATGGAAGGAGAATTGGAGAAGCTGTCAAAGTCGCGTGTCGAACAAGCCAGCTATCACTTTGGCTCCAGTTCCCGCTCTAACTTAGGTAGTTAGTTAGTTCTATACCCCGCTTATGTCAGCGTCAGCCATTGCATCATATGTTTTTTCTTCTGATTTTGATACTAAATATTTGATATTCAACAATTATTCTACAACAAGTTCTTCTGATATAATTTCAGTTGTATGACTGTCCGAGGTAGTCGGCGTTGCACGTGACCGCCGATGACGCGGTATCAAAGAAGCGCAAAGAACTCCCATACGATGATGACTCGCATCCCTTGAAACTCCCAGCTCGAATCCTCCGACCACGAATTGTGATGTGACCAACACGGCAGAGAGTCTTACAAGCTGTATAGCTCTCGCACAACATGCGGAATTACATTTGACTGATCTATCATACTCCTACATTACATGATTGTTTTGTTTACTGCTCGAAGTCTTGGATACCGGCAACATGACGACCCAGCGCCCACCACTATTTACGGCATCCCGCTTGCAGACAGCAACGTATCTGCTCGGTGTCTGCCCTTTCTCGATTGCGTTTCTCGTCTTTCTCAACTCGTCTGTGTCATTTGTAGTGACGGATCTCATTGGTCTTGAGAATGGCGAAGGCGATGCGGTAGGATCACTCGGCTTTGCAGATGAATTGTTGGCATTGGTTGCTTGTCCGGCTTGGGGATTGCTGTCTGATAAGATTGGAGTGCGATATGTGAGTCGCAAGCGGGATATTGATTGAGTGTTAACAGATGCTGACGTCTATTTACCAGGTTTGCACTATCGGTTACACGATCATTGCCTTGTCATTGGCTCTCTTCGTACAAGCCTCCAATGTCTACCCACAGCTTCTTCTCGGTCGACTACTTTTCAGCCTGGGAGGCTCGGCTGTTGCGACCATGGTGACGGCTACCTTACCTACAATTACAGGAGGCAATCTCCCTCAAGGTCCTGGTCATCAGCGACGCTCAAATCACGCCTGGAGACCATCTCTTTCATCGGAAATCACAATTACGCCTTCACGATTTGAACGGAGCCGATCGCGAGAACAAATACCCGAACCGACTCCTACTTCTTCACCTTCCCGCCTCGCCGGATTTGTTGGGCTATTCGCAGGTTGCGGTGCGTTGATCTCGCTGGCCGTGTTTCTACCTCTTCCAGCACACTTTGAGAGGTCCGGTTCATCACCAGCCCATGCGATTCGCCAAAGCTTTTATGTGGTTGCATCTGTAGCATTACTCGTTGCAATTGCGTGTTTCTTTGGCCTTCGAAACCTGCCCGGCGAAGAAGAGAAGCATATCCAGTCGCTTTGGCAGGGTGCTTACACAGACGAAGAATATCCCGGTTATCGGCCAAGCACAGTTACGAGCTATGGCAAAGACCTTCTACATGCATTCGAACTCGGCTTTCGACATCCCGATATCTGCCTGGGTTACGTTGGCGGTCTCGTTGCTCGGGCATCCTCGGTCGCGATATCTCTTTTCATACCGTTGATCGTCAATTACTACTATCGAAGGCTCGGCCTGTGTCAACGGATAGATCAGGATAAACCACCTTCAGGTGGCCTTGGAGATATCAAAAAGTCATGCCCAGAAGCTTATATACTGGCTTCCATCCTGACCGGCGTATCGCAGTTGATAGCTTTGCTTACTGCTCCAGTATTTGGCTACTTGTCAGAAAGATCACGCCGGTATAATATACCATTGCTCTTTGCTGCACTCCTGGGTGTAGTAGGATATATCACATTCCCTTTGATATTCAATCCACAACCTACAGCACCGCATGTAAGCGGCGGTGTATTTGTCATGGTGTCTTTTATCGGAATCAGCCAAATCGGAGCAATCGTTTGCAGCTTGGGTATTCTCAGCAATGGAGTCCTGAACATCAATTCCAGCAACAAACACCAGGAAAGTGCAGGCACGTCACAAGAGTCGACGGGTTTAGACCAGGACGGTGTCGAGAACAACTCTCATACAGAGCATGATCCACTAATCAGCAAGCCAGGCGGGAGCCTCACCTTTGAAGACCTGAAGCATTTGAAGGGGTGCATTGCAGGCATATACTCGCTGTATGGTGGAGCTGGGATCCTCATCTTGACGAAGCTGGGTGGCCTGCTCTTTGATAAGTCTTCCACCGGAGCACCCTTCTATATCATGGCTATCTTTAACGGGATCTTGTTTCTTGCTGGCGTTGGATGTATTGCATGGCGATATAGAAAGTATCCATGAGACATATACCGAGTTTTGCATTCATAGTCTTTTCGAGGATTAGAGATGTACCATAGTCTGCACATGTATCATTTCACTTGACTAAACAATTTAAAGAAATTCCCACCTGACTCTGTTATCTCTGTAGAAATCTCCAGAGATTATATATGTGAGTAGTAGACACTAAATAGTGTAGATCTATATTGTGCGCAGTGCTCACAGATGATCGTCTTTATGCCCCCATCCAACCCCGCATGAGACACTCCACCAAAGATCCGGACTCCAAGTTTATTCACACCACAAAACCTTAACCAGACAACATCTCACGCTCTTACAACATCGAGCTTAGGGTTCATACCAAAGAAGGAAATACATATTATAATCAAAATGAATCTCGGCCTAACAGAGAGTCTCCCCTCGCTCGTCTCGAAGCGATTCGCAAACGCAAAAGAGTCTGGAAGCCTTCTCTTTTCGCCCACACATCTCGCTATATTAAGTAGTAAGCGTGGCATTGACGTCTGTCCCTTTCCCCCAGTGCCTACATGCATGAAATATAAAGATAGTTACTAATAAGGCATAGTACCAACTCCGCTACTGCCCAGCGCTCTCTAAAAAACCCGAAAAACAAAATCCCCAAAACAAACCTCCCACAGGATCCAAACCAGACCCCTTTGAGAATCCAACCGGAGATTTACTCATCACCGATGTATCTTTACGACCAGAAAGTGAGAAAAGTCACAATCTGGTCCTGAATAAGTTCCCCGTTATACCGAATCATTTCATCCTTGCGACGAAGCGGTTTGAGGAGCAGACTGATCTGTTGGAGAAGGAGGATTTGGGGATTGCGTTTGCTTGTTTGGAGGCTTGGGATGATCCTAGTAACAGCGATAGGAATGATGTGAAGGAGGAGAAAGAGGTGAGGAGGAGGTTATTCGCATTCTTCAATTCAGGCGACGAAAGTGGCGCTTCGCAACCACATCGACACATCCAATTCGTTCCCATTGAGGATATGCGTGATCAACAAGAGGACTCCGAGTCAGAGAAGCGAGCTGAGTCATGGACGCCGTTGATTGATTTGTTGCTGACGACGACAAAAACTTCGCCGGATGTGGAGATTTCTCCGAGTGGGATTCGACGGTTGGCGAGGTTGCCGTTGAAGCATTTTGCGATAAGGATACCGCCTGAATCATCACCTTCGGTTGAGGTGCTGCATGATATTTATTTATCGCTCTATCGTGCGGCGCTCCTCGCGTCGACGCCATCACTGCCCACTATAAGCACAGAGGAACAAACGCGAACATCAGGCCCGGCTGCGATAAGTTACAATCTTGCCATGACAAGGGACATTATGATGATCTGTCCTCGGCAGAAAGAGACTGCTAGTCTGCCTGGTCTGGGGTCTGATGCTGATGTGTCGCTGAACGGCACTATACTGGCGGGCACACTGATGGTGAAGACGGAGGAGCAGTGGAATCATCTTCGAGGGGATGGGGAGGTGATTAACGATTTATTGGCGGAGGTTGGAATACCTATCTAGCCTGCCAAAAGATTTTGCGCATTCTGTAGATATACATACTGTATACATAGCATAAGAAAGAGAGGAGGTTTGGTATAGATTCAATTCATTTCATTTCATGACTACATACGTCTCGCGACTTTCTTGTCTGTTCCTGGAAATCTAATGTACATCTGGGCGAACTAAAGCTATTGATCGTTGAAGAAGAAAATAAAAAGCAACCGGTACTCCCCCTCTCAGATCTCAATGGTATCATCTTGTCCGTTCCGATACTCCTATTTGACGCCCCTCCAGAGACCATATCTCGGTTTGAATGGATTGGGAAAACAAAAAAGAAAAGCGAGCCCAGAAGAAAAGTGAATGATGGGTGAGCGTGGCTGGCCCTCCGATTCTCATGGTTCGGCGTTTACTTGCAAGAAAGCAAGCGAGCAAGCGAACGATGAACGGACAAGAGTCAGAACGAGCGCTTGCGGCGGGTGAGATCGAACCACTTGCGCTTGGTAGTTGAAGCGCCGAACTCATAGGTGCCACCCCATGCCACCATACGCTTCGCGACATCTCTCCAGGGAATGTTTGCCTCGGTGCCCTCGGGCAGGGTCTGCACGGTGTAGCGCATACCGGGATGATGACCAGTGATTCGGTTACGGCCACCGGCAGGCATTCTGCTGAGGCTGTCTCGGGCGTACTTCATGACAACCTTGATGAGGAGGCGTTTCTGTATAGATATCAGTAAACAAATTCAGCACAGAGTGAGGATGGGGTAAATAGGAAGTGAAGGAATACTCACGTCAATCTCATGCCAAACAGGCTTCCGGACACGCTCGTGCTTAGCCTTGGTGAAGTTACGGTAACGTCCACGGAGAGTCGACTCGGCATCGCGCCAACCAGCAATTGCCTTGATTTGACCGTAAGAAAGCTTCAGCTGCTTGCCTCGGACGATGTAGCGATCCTTGGCAAGGTTGTCGCCATCAGGAGGCAAGGGGATCTTCTGCATGGCCAGGAGCTTGTGGAGAGGGATGCTGTCCAGCACGGTCTGGCGATTGTAGCCAACTGTAGAAGCGCGAGACGAAGAAGAAGACGAAAGACGCGAAGAGCGAGAGCGTCCAGAGTCGGAGTCACTGGAAAGTCCACGAGCGTGTGCTGACTGCTTGCGAGCAACGGCAGAGGTGCTAGGTGGCTCTTCTCCAAGCACGTAGTGAGGTGCTCCTGTAGTATGGAATGGAGGGGTGACGTAGCGATAGAATGCAGTGCCAGAACGATCACCTTTGAGAGGAGGGCCGGGTAGAACGTGCTTCGAGGGGTGAAGGTGATGCAAAGAGCAGTCGGGAGTGGCTGGACCATTGGTCACAGTGCTGCCCCTGGTTGGAGTCGTGACGTTCAAGTTTGGCAAGGTCAAAGCGGGGGCAGACATGGTCGAAGTGGAAGCAGGCATGGTTGAGGTAGGCATGCTTGCAGACAACGGCATCTGAGCTGCTTCTCCATATGGATTGTACCGCTGGTACCCCATTCCCATTTGAGATCCCATACCTTGGTTTGAGGAAAGGTCATAGGCAGTGGTGCTGTACGGGTTGCTACTATAGGCATTGGCATAGGCGTTGCCATAAGTGTTGCTGCCATAAGCGTTGCCGTAAGAAGAAGTGCCGTAGGAAGCAGCACCGTAGTTAGGGCCATCAAGGGAAGTGCCGTAAGAGGCAGTAGCAGAGGTAGTAGACGTAGGAGAGCCAAAGTAATCATCCACATAAGGAGGCGTGTATGGCTGAGCCTGGTACGACCGAGGCTGGTACACAGTTGGAAAAACAGAAAAATAGCCAGCAGTGCCAGTGTTGCCAGTGACCTGAGTGGTGATGTGTCCATCAGAACCCATCGTGATGTCTCCAACCATTGGCAAGTGAGACTGAGAGTTGTAAGCCGTGTTGAAAGGGTAAGGGAACGACTGAATCGTCTCGATGGGACCAATGGTGTCAACAGCGTCGACGGTTTCAGAAAACTGAGCACAGCCATACTCGTCAATGTAGCCATTTGAGGATGAGGAAGTGGAGGGCCTGACGCTTTCGAAGCCTTGAAGGCCAGCTTCGATGGTAGACCAGGCTATCTCGTGCTTGATTTCCTGGGAGACAGAGGACTCAGATTGGTACTGAGTTTCGTGCCCAGGTTCAGGATCAAGCTCAGGCTCGTGGTCATGGTCAGACTCGTGCTCAGGTTCATGCTCATCCCCATGTTCAGACTCGCCTTCAACCTCGTTCTCAGGAGCAAGCTCGTCAGCCTTGGGCTCAGGAACGGAATCAGGCTTGGGTTCAGCGCAGAGACAAGGAGACAAAGGGGCAGGGAAAGTGATAGGGGGACTCATGAGACGCTGGGGGACAAAAGGTGTGTCGCGATAGGGGTTGAGTGTGAAGGCTTGACTCATGGCGACAAAGCCAGGGTCAGGGTCGTCCCACTTTGGAGACATCATGTCGACAGACTTGATATCAACAAGCAGACGCGAGATAAGACTGCCCTTCTCGAGGGACTTGAAGATGGTAATAAGGAGAGGATGTAGCCAGAGGAAGAGGGAACGATATGAGGCAGTTGATGACAAGAGAGATGAAGAAGAAGAAAAGATTCTGTCGATGTAACTGACAGAAGAAGAAGAGAAGAGGGGTGGCTGGGAGAAGAAGAAGAGGAAGAGGGAGGAAAAGGTGGGAGGGACCAGAAATATTTCGAGGGGGGAGATAGGTACAACAAAACACGACCTCCTCGTCGTCAGGACCGGTGGAACCCTCTTCTCCGATTGGGTTTCCCTTTGCCTTTCGTCTCTGATGTCAATTGTCCAATCTCAATTGACAATTATCGGCTGACTATTCTTTCGCAACATTGGGACAGTAAGAATAGATAAGAATAGTCGTGCCAAAGAAGAATAATCGAGGAGAAGATGGCCGTCTCTCAATATAAAGGAAGCATCCTCGTCAATAGCTTACCCAGGCCCACCAGTTTGAGACTTTACAAGGCCTGCACGACATGTACGTAATGAATTCTTGCTTCTTTATCTTCTTTTCTTCTCCACAGTCGATATCTATGTAGCTCGCCCTTCTTATATGTGTCCATGACACTATAGACGTCGAGGATCCACATGTCAAGAGCAGTCAGACACGTTAACATATCTTAGTTTAATGTTCTAGAAGATTTCTTTTCTTTTCTTTTTATTCCCCTGTTCCTGTTGACGTATGTCCAGCTAGATGAGACCGAAAGAATCGAAAGCGAAGGAGGGTTAGCCTGCGTGAACAGCGGTTGCGTAGACCCAATCTCGAATCATTAGACCTATCGGAAGTTGTCAGACGGCATTCCGATCTCGACTTTTCTTCATCTCTTGTGGATGAAGCTTTTCTTTTCTTTTTAACTCTCGGTTGGATGCAGAGTTGGGATAAGTTTATTTTTTCATCAGAGAAAAATGTCCTACGTGTCGTCTGATTGGACGATTTTCAGCCTTGTGAAGTGTTTATATGCACCTCCAGGCGAAATTCGATGTTATTTCCTTCTAGAAGGTTTCCTAGTCTTCTAGGGGAATTTTCTTGCATTGACCCTGCTGCAATAGGCTCGAAGAGTGCATTAGTGAGACGCGAGTCTAGGTCACTGATCGTGAGTTAAACGCGCCAGGAGACTTTTTCCAGCTGCAACTAACCTACTTTCTTCTCTCTAGAGCACCTGAAGAATTCCGCATACGGAAAAAGCAACACGCTAGAAGGATGAATAGAAGCAGAAAAAGTAAATACACTCTATACGCGCTATACATGAATGAAGAAATATTCTAGAAGGCGATGCAAAAAACCCAATGAGGGAATCGGAGTCGGCTCAAAATTGAGTCGTCATATTCTAGTCACTTAGCCACTTGGCTACTGCATGAAATCCCTCCAAGGCTAGTGGGCAATGGGTTCATGAAATAATTTCCTGGAAGCCGATTTTACATAGCGTCAGGAGATGCTGCCGGGAATAACTGGTGGTCGGGATTACAGGTGAAGATCGACCCCAGGTTTACGAGAGCCCTCAGACTCGCACTGACGAACAACAGATTACGAGAAGATGCCGTTGTTCGAGCGCTATTGTCTCCCAGTCGTCGACTCGTCCTGTCCTCCTGCATGACGTTTCCAGCGACCTGCAGATACTTGATGTCCAATCCAGCACGTTGTCATCAGAATATACGTCCTACGATCCATGTCGCCTTCTAGAATACGCCCTGACGATAGCCTTCAGTCGCTATTATAATATCACTCAATACAACAGATCATTATGCATAAGATCGAAATCGGTTGAGATGTACCGCAGATCGCTTAATGTTTTGATATTGTCCGGTTGGATATGAGACGCGGCAGACATATTTGTCTGAGTCGTGTATAGACGCGGTGCAGTCGATAGCTGGATATTGTTGGAGGCATAAATATGTAGTAAGTTGTCGAAGAAGCAGCGTCTCAATACCCTCTCTCTCGAACCGAATGCTCTCGTATATAAAGTAATCTCGTGTATGATCCGTCTTTCTCCTTTAAGCTTTAATCCAAAAGAAGCCGACGCAGTGTCCATTCCACCCGTCCACAAGGCATAAGCCATCCCAGTGGCGTTTAGTCTCCAGTTCTCTAGCGTCCGGATGCAAATATTCCCAATTCCGCCGGACGCTTCTGCAGCCATCCAGGACGGGTGAGATGCACCGTGCATCAATGGCAGACGCACGGTCTAGCCTAATATTGACATTTTCAACGAGGGCCTAGAGAAAGCCGGGTTTCTTATATGGGCTTGCTGAATGCAATGTCGTGTCGACTCTATGGCCTGTACAAAATTATGCATCGAGTTGGCTTTGGGGACATCGAGAGTGAGGGCGGAGATGCATGTCGAGATCTTGACGGCGTATGTCGACAATTTGGGATGGGGGCGACAAAGAAAACTCCTTAAGTAATTGCTTCAGCTTGAAACAGTAGAATCATGAAAATTAGAGTGCAGATACATGAAGAAGTTCGTAAATGTTTTTCTTTGTGATGAGCAAGAGAGAGCGGTGTGCAGAGCGGTGAAGGAGTTCTGCCTGCACTTTGTAGCTCCTCCGTTAGAGATTCCCCGCATAGACAGCTTGAACGACAAACTTCTAAGAATCATTCACTTTACTCATTTTGCACCACATCCCCTATTGTGAATAACTTCAGACTTGCACATCGGGTTTTCTGAAATTATTTCCCGAATAGGAAACTATTGGAAGACCTAGGGCTTGCTAGGATTCATGTGATTGGGCCTTGCAGCCCTGATCACCACGACCTAGTCAGGGACGACATCATAGCCTCATCTTATTTCAACCTCGCCTCTCCATCTTCTGACTCCACAACAACTTGGGAACACAAGAAACAAAATACAAAAAATTCCTTGAACAGGATGAATTCATCCGCTGTTCTCGACGCTTCAAAGGCGGGCGATGGCCTGGTTGGAGACAGCTCTCTGACTGAAGCCAAGCAGGCCAACTACATCAAAGTTGATGGTAATATTCATTCCCCCTACCCTCTGTTGAATATTGGATATTAATATCTTATCTAGAAGCGCCAAAATTTGATCTAGAATCCTACATCGCAAATTACAAAGGTATTATCTTCGCTTCTTACCCCAGAAACACAGCGACTCATCATCGATACAGGCCGCACGCGTTTCGAACGATTATTCCTCATCGGCAAATGTTCGACTGTTCTATCCATCGACGCCCTCAGACTAGCAGTAGCCGAAGCGAAATCCGGCAAAGACGTCGAACGGTACGAGCAAGCAGTCGAAGCATTGAAACAAGCAGCACCCCACGACCCAGACGCAGTCCTTGATCAACGATGGGTGGATGTCACAAAACAGACTGTCAGGGCAGAGACGGATAAACTTGAACATGAATTGAAGGGCTACAAAAATAACCTCATCAAGGAGAGCATACGGGTAAGTTTGCCACGGACAATGGACAGGAAGGATGAAACTGATTTGTATAGATGGGAACCGATGATCTAGCTTCACACTATCATGCTGTTGGCGACCTAGCATCTGCGTCAAAAGCGTATGCCCGTCTGAAAGACAACTGCACCACGCCGAGTCACTTTGCAGCCATGCACCTCAAAACTATCAACGTTGCTATCGACCGTGGCGACTGGTTTGGTGTGCTGCAGGCTGTTGCACGATACAGATCAGGACCAAAGCCAGAGGATGATCAGTCCAAAAACGCTGCAAAGATATCATCTGCATCAGGTCTAGCTCAGCTTGGACAGGGCAATTATCTAGACGCCGCGAATCAGTTTCTCGGCGCGGAGCCTACTTTGGGCGACAGCTACAATGAAGTCCTCACAGCAAACGATGTCGCCGTGTATGGTGGGCTGTGTGCACTGGCCTCCATGGATCGAAACGAGTTGCAACGCCGAGTGTTGGAAAACAGTCAATTCCGAAACTACCTCGAGTTGGAACCTCATATCCGTCGCGCCATATCCTTCTTTTGCAACTCCAAGTTTCGGTCTTGCTTAGACATTCTGGAAGAATACAAGGCAGATTATTTGCTTGACATCCACCTTCAGCGTCATATTGCAGCATTATACAACCAGATTCGGATCAAGTCTATTCAACAATATGCCGTTCCGTTCAGCCGCGTTTCCCTAGATGCTATGGCAAAGGTCTTTGCGCCTAAGGTTGTTGGAGGTGTTACTTCGCCTACGGAGATTGGATCCCCATTCGTGCAGGAATTGATCAAGTTGATTGAAAACGGTATGCTTGATGCACGTATCGACTTGGAGAAGGGGTTACTCGTCTCGAAACAGACCGATCTTCGCAAAGATGTGATCAAGGAAGCGTTGGATAGTGTGGAGGAATACGTGAACGAGGCACATTTACGACTCATCCGGACGAATCTTGTCAATGCAGGGATTGAGATTCGCGTCATTCCTGGTCCGATGGCTGCCGAGGAGCTAGCAGGCCGGACTCCTTGGTAAAAACGGGCGAGAGTCGAATATCTTTCAGTAAGAGACATGGGTCATGGCTAAATAGATACGAAGACATGATTAGATCTTAGATCACACAATAAACGAACATGATAATGACTTCAATCTGCATCCTGCACGCTATCAAATTAAAATCATAGCTTAGCCTCAGCCCGTGGAAGAAGTTTGATATCCTCAAACGGCAATCCCAAATACTCCCACATTTGATGAAACCTATCCACCCATTAGCCCACACCACTTCTCCCCATCAACGCGAAAGAAAGGTAAATAAATACGTACCGATCACTCCCAAAAAACGGCTCCTCCCCTACAATTTTTCCCTGCCCATCAACATTAATATCAGTATCAGTCTTCACAACCCAAAAAAACGGCGCCCCAAAAGCGCCTCTATCCAACGCCTCCTGCGTCTTTGCGGTTAGCGCCTCCTTCCATTTTTGATCTGTCATCGCCGCTGTCAGAATCTCTTCCGCCTGCTCACGCGAGAATCCTGTTTCGGGGGATGAGAGTAATTCGCGGAGTACGTCCGGTTTGGAGATATCGCGGTGTTTGTACAGGAACCATTGCCAATATAAGCCGAATGTGTTCTCGAATTGGGTGGAGGGGTAGGTGTGTTTTATGTATGTTAGGGCTCGTTGGGGCTGTTCCCATATCATACCGGTTAACTTCCTTGTTGAGGCGTTTGATGGATGTTGGGGAGGAGAAGAACGTACGAGGATAGTCAAAATGGGAAAAAAGTTCGGCATGCTGAATGGCTCTACTTTCCAGTATCGGATTGCGCGCTGCAATTCGAGACGGCCGAGGTTCGCTTTTGCGGGAAGGGACCAGGGAGGTTTGTTTCCTTCAAGAAATTAGATGACATTTCCCTCTTCCATATCTGGAGGATGATTTACCGGAGCCATTCATGATTCCGCCCAGGAAGATGGGGTGCGTTCTGTATCATCGTCAGTTCAAAGTCCTTATGGATGATGTCTTTTGAGCATGGTGGAGGGGAGATGTACTCGATCCTAACGCCATGGCTAGCAAGTACACCACGCACTTTCTCCAAATGCGTAAATGCGAAGAATGAGTATGGCGACACTATCATCCATCAACATCAAATCTGTCCATGATTTATCTTTGATTTGGTTTCGATAAGAGTGGAGGCGTACCGCAGTCGTAGTAAGCGTGGATAATGCCACCCATAGCAATTCTTGCTTATGTACAAGCTTTGAGATTGGTCAATCAATAGTCAAGATTGCGTGATCTGCTGAATTTAATGATTTGTGATCAGTGGCTAGGGAGCTTAAATGGGAGCTTGGATGTGGTGGTGGATCTGTCTGGGGAAGACCGGTGTTGCGGTGCCGCTTTTAGGTTGTTGGGCCGAGGTTCATTGTAGAACTAGATCAAAGAGCAAATATCACAGCTTTGATGTTGATATCATCAAAACTTGTCTGGATTATGCTTAGAGTACAGTGTATCAAGATGCTCGTTAGCCACTATTTCACTAATCAAGCTGTACAAATGGACAAACTATGTATGTATATGAATACGCAGATGCATATGCAAATACCGGGGTGATATTAAAGCAACGCCCATTCCGGTTATCATTCTTCAAGCTCCATCAGCGGTCAACCCCAGATCAACTTTCTGAAGCAACTTCATCAGCCAGAACCCGTGGAAGGGCACGAAGCATCAATTTCTAAAAACACAAAAGGAGAATATGATGGGTCTGGCCTCGTGAACACCTCGGCCAAACCGAAGATCTCATTTATTCAACGTTGGAGTATATTGTTCACGCATCAATAAATAAACGCCGAGGTAGCGTGTATATTACTGCATTTGGAGATTCTAATTACTTCTGGCTGTATAGAGGTGCTATATAAAGCAGAAGTATAGTTAATTGTTGGAATAGGAAATGTTTGTATAGATTCAGCGTGAAGTTGGCTGTGTGGTATAATCTGGTGAGCATCAATGCCCAGGTGGTTGAGAGCCCAGGTATTGTTCCATTGATATTGAGACATCTGGTTCAAAACAGAGCTAACTTATCTAACATATCTGTTCCAAATTTCCCAAAACTTCTCGAAGTATGCGGTTGTTCCCGGCTCAGATCCAAGAAGGATTATGCCGGCCAAGTTTCCTTCGTTAGAGATTGAGGAGCAGGATGACGAGGGACGGAGGATGGATAGGACGCACCTAAGGGCTGGGAGGGCGAAGATATAGTACTTTATGACTAAAGGGGTTAGGAGAGGGTCGTAAGTCATTCATTCTCGTGAGGTACGTTGGCTAGTATACTATTTGCGAGGATTTGTACAACATGGTGGTAGAATCAGTAGAAGAATAACGTGACAGATAGGCAGGCAAATTGACGCTCAAGTGCTAGATGTCAGAAACAAAACTCGCTCAGCACATAAAAATGAAGAAGTAACAATTTGACAAGCATAACATCATAAACATAAATCATGTTCATAAAACCCAAACACCGACTCCTGCAAACGATGAAACTAAAAAGAAGAAAAAAAAATTCACATCATAAGGAAAACCAAATCAGAAGCAAGTTCCGGAATCTTATCCAAAAGCTCCCTCAACCCACCGCCAGGGGCAGTAATAACACTTACCCCTGAACCTGGTCCATGACTAGGCGACGAAGGCACGGGGATAGGTGCAGGCGTATACACCGCCAACTCACGCATCTTACAAGCCGCATACTGAGCCACAAGTTTCCGCAACTCGCATTCGCGTAGCAACGTAGCCGATGTCTGAGATTCAGGCTCGAAGCGCGTTGTGTTTTCGTATGTATACTTCAAAATGTCGAGGAACATTTTGGCGTGGGCATTGAAGCGGAGGGATTCAATGTCTGGTGTTTGATGGTTCAATGCGTGCTGGCTGTTGAGGTCGTCGTCGTTGTCGGCGGGCGGATCGAGGGGATAGTCGACGAGTGAAGTGTGTAACTTTTGAAGACAGAGTTGAGCGAGTCCCGGGATCAGGTAGCGGGTCGCAAAGACGTAGACTTTGGCGTGGAAGAGGATGTAAGGTACAACGAAGGTTTGTAAGGGAGTGGGTGTTGTCACGCCTGACCCTTCGCTGCGTTCTTGGTGGAAGTAGTCGATTTGTGCAAACTCGTTCCAGGATTTGACGCCTTTCTTGCGCGGAGTAGAGGACATGGGGTGGCTGGCGAAGGATGTATCGATCAGTGGCATTGAGTTCTGTTGTGGTGAGAGACGAGGTGGTGACGGGGGCTGTGGTGGTGGGTGCTGCTGATTCTGCGATTGTAGTCTGCGGGCGTTAGACAGCTTGTCCTCATAATCTCGCCTTCTCGAGAAGTTCTGAGACGGCGCAGGCTGGTCCCACCAGTCGCCATCATCTCCGTCAATATCTCCATCGTCACCGGTATCCGTCTCAACAGCGCAGTCCGGATCGTACTCGCGAACGATGGGCTTGGTAACCTTCGGAGTTCCCTCTTGATCCTGACCGTCCCTTAAATCAAAAGGCGGAGTAGACGGAGGTGTCAAACTCTTTGGGACGGTTTCCTCAAAGCCATTCGCAGCCACGACTGTATCCTTTCGCTTCTTCTTCTTATCCTTTCTGCTATGTCGTCTGGAAAGTGGGAAGGCTGGTTCAATATCCTCCTCCGGTGGTGGCTGTGGTATATCCTGTATGACCACCACCTCCCTCTTGTTCTCGACTGGAGGAGTAGTCCCTCGAAGAGACGTTCCATTCCGCTGCGGGGGATGTTCGGCCGGATGCGCAAATGGATTCTCCCATTGATCATCCACACCCGCTGTCTGCGTAATTGCCAATGGTGTCTCCGCATATCTGCGAACGGGCGGTCTGGCATCGATCCGATCAGCAAATGGGGGTGGTGTCGGAGCTGGCGGAGGCAGAAATGAAGCCGACGATTGAGTTCGCACTACATTAATATTTTGCGGTGGCGATTGCTGCTGCTGCTCGTTGTTTAAGGCATGTCCATTTGGCTTATCTCCACCACTAGAACCAGAGCCGGATCGCGGTGAAGCTGCAGGTGGAGGTGCAGGTGCAGCAGTCACTGCCGACGATGTCTCAGTCGCCGAATCCGTCTTTTGCACCGGCACAGTATAATTGCCCGTATATGCATATTGAGTAAAAGCAGTGAAAACTTCAACCTCCTCATCTTCTAGCACGGCAATGCGATGTTTGGATTCCCGTGTGTGGCCATTGTTCATGAGATCGTCCAGAGGCCTGGAGACATGTTTGGCAAGGCCGGATTGGATTGTTAATTTTGTGTGCTCTTTGCCGACGAGGAAGGTAAATGGGGGAGAGGATATGAGGCTGTGATTGTTAGTCCGAGGTCGTGTTTTCGTGTGGGTTTACATACCTGGTGAAATCCGGAATTCTGTTCATCGTTGAAATGAGAAATGACACTCGGTGTAAATAAAAAATAAACCCACGGCAGGAAAAATGAATGAATGCTTATGACTCCTCAATGTTCTCTCTCGCTCAACTCACCCAACCCGAGAATCGCAAAATACAGAGCTCGCAGGAAATAACCAATGATTAAAAATCAAAAAGCATCGCGTGAGTTCATGCAAGAAGAAAGAGAAGAAATGGACAGAGAAAAAAAATAAGAGAGCTACGGCGCTACGTGGGCGGCGATGATTTGAGTCACTAAAGCGACTAACCGTTTCGCTCTGAGCACAGATCAACTTTGACCAGCCATCTGAATATTCGACCGTTATCAATTCTACGGAGGTCTACGGAGGGCTTATAAAATAGGTGTACTTGGAGCTAATGATGCTACGTGACTGTCTAGTTGATGCGCTGGAAAGACGAGATACTGATTCATCCACCATACGCGCTACAAGATAGAGTGAGGCGAGTTGTTTGTTCAATTGAAGCCACCGACTGATACTCCAGTCGACCGTGTCATGATAGCGAGGCGACAATCACGAGCTTGACTACAGCTACAAGGGTTCTGGAGAGTGAAGAACTTGGGGGACCGCATTGCATATTCGGTCCAAGCACTCAATCAACCATCTTTTACCTGGGTAGCCATTTACACCCTTATGCTATACGTATATGTACAGCAGGCGGGAGAAGGATTCATTCTACACGAACGACGAATCACTTCCATATCTGAGCCCAGTGGCATGCATTTCTAGGCGTCATACAAGGATCGGGGGTGATGTGTGCCCAATCTGAGCTTGCGAAATTGTCGCTTTTTGTAGACTCATGCCCAATGAAGTGGGTACTGGGCTTGCAGTTATACATTCGTAGCTTCACCGCTCATTGGGCGAATTCGTACAGTGCATACGAGTTGCGGCTTGCATTCGATGCATTGGGGTCACTCAGAATGGCTTATTATCGTTAATATCGACATGACTTTGGGAGAAATTCGATATCTTGTGTGCGGCCCTTAGGCAGTTATTCGGATGCGCTCATGCTCTGATTGGTCAACTAACTCCAAAGGTGATTGGCTGGAAAGCTGCACATTATTACTAAGCAAAATGACTAATCCATTAATTTGGGGTCCACATCAGCAATGCTTAACTCATCAACTTCATTCCTGAACCACTTACCACGCAGAACTATTACTGAATCACAAGACGAGACTAGATACTCCTGATCATTTATTTGACCAAAATGCCATCTGAGATCCAGCTTGCTCGTCACGCCTGCCTCCCATGCCGGAGAAGCAAGAGACGTTGTGACAGGAAAATCCCCAGCTGTGACCTTTGCATCAAGAAAGACATCGACTGTAATTACCCCGGTGCTCGAACGTCAGAGAGAGATTCACGTACTGTGTACAGTCAAACGCCGGACAGTCAGTCATCGCCGGAGACCACTCAGTCTGGTAATACTGAAGCTAGTGCCATCTACTTCCTGGCACCATACATCTTCCGACAAGCCCAGCTCGAACTGCCCCGGTCTGATATTCCAATCCCTGCAGAGGTCTCTTCACTGATTGGCGACATATCCTCCATACGAGAGATTGCAAATACGTTCTTCTCAACAATCCATTTCTGGCTCCCCATCGTGTTCAAAAAAGGCTTTTTCGTTTCTCTATTGGGTCCATGGACACAACGTCAGACGGAGCTCAGTTTACTGGCCCTATGCATGATGCTTTGCAATACCGCTCCTTCCGAAGACGAAAGCCCGAATAATTTTCTTTATCGCACTGCAAAGCGTTTTCACCATGAGGTAGAAACTACCGGCGTCCTTTCCACACATGTGCTGCAAGCTGGATTGCTTATTGCATATTATGAAATGGGTCATGCTATGTATCCCGCTTCATATTTGACTATTGGTGCATGTTCGCGATATGGATTGGCTTTGGGAATATATAAGCATTGCTCTCCAATATCGGCTGCAGAATACGACTTGGAGATGCGTGGACGCTCATGGAACGAGGTTGAGGAAAACAGAAGAGTGTGGTGGGCTGTCTTGATTTTTGATCGGTGAGTAGTATGCTTCTTTTGTCTTGGATACTGAAAACTGAGTCGACCAGATTCCTCAACCTCAATGACCCAACAAGGCCACTATCAACCGAGGACCCAACCTTTGATATGTATTTACCGGTAGATGATACATCATGGAACGATTGCGTAAGACCATCATTGAACATCCCTCATACAACTTGCTAATCCCTTTTAGACCGCAAAACCAGGAGATGCTGTCAAAATATCAACCGGTTTCTCACTCAAAATCGGGGGTTTCGCCAGGCTAGCCCAAGCTACTTATTTACTGAGCCAAGCATTTCATTCTGTCACGTCATCTGTGGCGATAGAAGATGATACAAACAATCTCAATCAAGCAGCACAATTACGCCGCACCTTGCTTGCCCTTGTACATGCTGCAGATAGCGAAGCAGCCCATCGAAGGTTGGATTTTTGTGCTTCATCCGAGATGAGTTTTAGGTTAGTACTCCTTGCATTGTAATGAGCTGGCTTGAACTAATAGCTACAAGTGCCATCCTGCTACTTCAGCAGCACCATTTCCAACGTCTGAATACTATCGCCATGCCAGACGTAAGACCGCAAATTTCGTTGGACAATTTCTGGCCCGAGTCCTTTGAGGGTGTGAATCGGTTGATTACGGCGGCTACATCGCACATGAATCTAACGACTACTGACCCGAACAATGCAGACTGTGTCCCGATATTCTTTACGCATGTTTTGTATCAGGTGGGCTGTATTCTTCTGATGCTTGGCCGAGGCACGTTGTTGGACGATGAAATCGGCGAGAAATTCGGCGTTGTCAAGAGTTCACTTTTACGAATGAATGCGCGGTGGCGGCTTGCAGGTAAGTCACTAACAAAAGATCTATTCTTATATTAAGGACTAACAAGTTTCCAGGCATCTATGCAGACGTATTACAAGCTCGAGAAATCGAATTGGCATCAGAAACACACAAAACAACCCGACAATTCGTTTGCCTGACCTGAACAGACCGTTCACAAAAGGAGTTTATCCAATTAAAAAGGAAGTCTGCTGCCATCTTGACGGAAATAGGCACCCCAGTCTTCCTTGGTCATATTGTTCAAGATCTTCATGCAGTCGGCAGCAGCTTTTTCAGTAGACAGATTTTCCAAAGTTGGGTTGTATTTTGCAACCCACTCTGAAATTTCGTCGCCCATGTCAGTTTCGCCAATCCAACCTGTTGAAATTTGGCAGTTAGTAAAAGTTTCAGGCTATCTCTGAATTGTGGCACTTACCCGGATGAATGACAGCAGCGGTAATACCCTCGTCCTTCAGAATAACGGACCATTTACGAACCAACCTGCCGTTTTGTCAATATCTTCGCTTTCATTCTAGGCAATAAAAGGGTGGAAGGTTACATGTTCAATGCAGCCCTAGCCACAGAATATGCGTTCATAAGGTTCGGCAGATTCGGAGCGATCTGAATTGAGCCTAGAATCGAAGTGACAAACAATGCCTTCTTCGTCTCACTCTTGCGCACAAGCGGAAGGAACTCGCGCAATAGATTGAATGGCGCAGTGACGGTGAAGACGACTTCGGACGTGAACTCTTCAATATCACTAGACGAGACATAAACTATTAGCAAACCCCCATACGATTTTCTTAGAAATCCAAGAAGAAAACATACATCTCCTCAAAAGTCTTCATACTACTATAACTCACACCCGCATTGCTGACAAGATTATCCAACCCATTGGGAAGCAACGGCTCCAAGGTCTTGACCGCGGCACGAATACTTTCAACTTTCGAGACATCGAGATCGAGCAGAATCAGGCGGTCGTTCTGCGGGTATTCGGTCATGAGTTTTTGTAGACCCGAGGATCCCGCGGTGTTACGTGCGGTTGCGATGACGAGGTTTTTGGGATCTTTGAGCTGTTTTACCAAGAAAGAAAAAGGAATATAGGGTTAGTTTGGATGAATCGGAGAAGGAATGCGAAGAAAAGTACCAGTTCAGCGGCAAAACCGAGGCCGAGACCACGGCTTGTTCCTGTGATCAAATACGAAGGCATGTTGCTGGTGTACTGAAAAGTAGTAAGTTATTGATAGACGGGAGAAATATGCTGATGGATGTTCAGAAACGGTTGACTATCTTGCTTGCTATACTGATTGTTAGATTAACAAAAATAGAAATATCATATTCCCAGCGCTCATCCACCCTTTTATATCCAAACATCCCCTGCCCAATACCCATAATCCTTCCAAATCAAATATTAGGGGCCTTGCGCACCCGGGGGGGGGGGGGGGGGTTAATCCATCTAACAATGATTTCTAATCCATCCCAGCGGATCTATGATTGCATCCAACAATTAAATAACCAACAATTCAATTCAATTGGTCCATAAATAATAATTTAATTGCAGACTTCAGCCCCAGCTGTACTTACATTTGCGTAATCTCAGTTGACAGTGGAGCATTTGGTCTGCGGGATACCTACCGCAAGAGACCGCAGGATGCCGCAGCGCAGTGCTGGCTCTCCGCAAGGCTTTTTAGCGCAAGACATGGGCAGTATCATTGTGTAGAGCTGGTAGAATGTGAAAGGGGTTTTTCTGATATGGTCACTTGCCAGATTTAACCTATAATACAACTATCTTGAATGATGGAGTCCTTACAAGTGTCAGGGTTCGCTCTCGCCTAAAAATGGATTCTGGCATTAACTGGCATATTGACTACATATTAACCAGTAACTACATATGTATGTCAATTAAAGTCTGGGTCAATCAGAGCGTTCACACTATTCTTAGCTTTGGAGAGTATCAGATTCTTTGGTATTCTGTTTCCATACTTTCTTTGACATATCATTTCTTTTGTTTCATGCTCAATCTCCGTACATTCAAAGACTCATTATTGTAATCGTTATGCGGATAAGGGAAGTCCATGATGGCAGGATAAATCTTATAAGGCGTTCATCCTGCCCACCACGATCTGGAAATCCTTGCTTCTAGTTTGATAGTTAGTTTACAGAATCCATCTTACGTTCCTGTGCCAGATACTTACAACAAGGACAGCTATAGAAATTGGCTGTGCTGTTTACATTACTGTAGGAGATGAATGACTCTTACGCTTATGACAAAGCTGGGATACTGGAGTATTCAGACCTGCCAAAGAATGTACTCTGTGTTGATAATTTCAAAGAAGACATCAAAGCATCAGGAAATAATGAACTATACCGGGGTTGAAAGGAGAGATCCAGTTGTGTTAGAGATGACAATAAATAATAACTGCCCTTATATATATTTATATATGCTCGTCTCATCAATTCATCTAGTCGTCTTCTCTCTTCATCCACACTCTCAAGACTCTCGACACTCGATTGGTCAAACCCCGGTTGATCTGAATCTCAAAGACAACCTTGGAAAAAGTAGGGCTTCGACTGCCAGCAAAACAATGGCAGAGCTCCACCGATCAAGCGTCGCTTTGTCGACCTTCGGATTCCAATACCTTTTACCAACTTGTCCTTCAGCATATAAAAATGTGTCCAGGACCCACAGTTATTGAAATATTCTTTCAGATGTATTATTTCCTATCAATATGGAGGACCAGGCGCGCATGGATCGGATCAATCGCATTCTTGACCGGGTTGACTCATTGGATGATCTTTCCGCCGATGATATTATCGAACTAAGACATATCTCCGAGAGTTCTCTTGTTATTGATAAGTTCAAAGTCTCCTCTGCTGAGTATTGGGACTGGATTAACAAAGTGGGTGACAATATCCGTGGTGTCGAGTATGATGCACGGAATGCACGCATTATCTTGAAAGGAGGCCCAAAATGGATGCATGAAGCTGCTACTGGAGTAATCTACGTGTTTCTCGACAAAATACGAGATACGTTGAATGCCGCTACTGGCTCAGATTACTCCCTTTCTGGCAGCAAAGGTTAGTATCTTCTAAAGTCTATTTCTAGTGCTTGAGCCATCCATGGGATATTAACTCTGTGTCTCTGTTATTAGAATGTTTGTTGAATGACGAATTTGAATCTGTGAAACAAGCAGATGCGTCTCTCGAGAGGCTTGACTCTAAACGGCCAACTGTGGTTCTTGAAGTTGGTGTTAGTGAGACCACAAACAAGCTCTATGAAGATGTAGAACGATGGCTAGCTGGAAATAGTGATACTAAACTTGTGATACTTGTTGATATCACGGAGAAAGGCAGGAGAAAGACTTCAACTGACAATTGGGGGCTATCTGCAACTGACTTTCGGGAAAAAAGTCGTGATATGCTCTCTGATGACATACTAAGGTGGTATCAATCTAAGGGTATTCACCTTGTTGGTACCTTCGAGCTATCTGTACATTTATGGTACAGTGATCATGATAGACGATGTATCATGAATAAGGCTACCTTTTCACCAGGCAACTTGATTGACCTTACAACTATCCAAGACGATCCCTTGAGAATGGAGCATCTTATGCCTAACGGAGGTGATGTGGATGTAGGCGAGCATCTTCGTCTTTCATTTCCAATGAGACACTTGATAAACACCCTACAAAGAGGCCTTCGAAAGGTTGAAATTGACAGAGCAAGCGACTTGGCGGATGAAGAGAAAAAGAAATACCGTTTATCATAAGATTTGCTGATTTAGGATGAAGTTAAAGATTTCCGACTGCTTAACATATCTACTATCAGATTTCATAGCTATGATAAGCGAGGAATCAGTATGCAATGCAAGTTGATTGCAAAACTTGAGCGCGTCAACTGGTGTACAGACCCGGATCATCAAGTATGAAGGCATATTGCTGATGTATGACTAGAGGCTATACGCGCGTGGCTTATGCTGAGGGATGTTTGGAAATGGTGTTTGTCTTGCTTCAACGTTGCTGTGTTGATTGCTGAATCATATAAACAAAATTTCATCTACATCGAGATCGTCCACCCTTTTATATCCAGAAACTTCCCATACTTAGGTCATTACCAATCATTCAATTAGCCATAGTATCTGATTACGCATCCAAGATTCACAATGCCAATTAGCTTTCAGCCCTCTTAGTGCTTACCGTGTTCTTGGAAGTTAATAGGGATTTTGTCGGGACAATGTCCCACTCCCTCGCTATACACACCATATGATCCTCGTTACTAGCTATATCTTACCACGCTAGATCACCTAGTATGCGCGCAGCTTTTTGGTCTAGTTGGTTCCCAACAAGATATCTGAAAAGACCAGGATTGCCGCAAGAGACCGCAAAACGCCGCAGGGCAGCGCTGGCTCCGCAAGGGTTTTGGTTGTCCGCGGGCCGCAAGTTTTGAGATATTCCCATCGTGTTTGAGGGTGAGTGTAATTTGTAAGCAGTCTGAAATTGAGAAATGGAGTGGAAAAGGTGGTTAATGATTGGGATTACTCATAACTATCGATTTGGTGGAATCTTTTGATTGGATGTAGGTCTGTGTATATGATGTATATAATATAGTCTCTCTGCCCCTCATGATTGGAATAACAACGAACCATTTCTCCTTCAATAGATCTGTTGAAGTATGTTGTGAACAAAGATAATAATCATCTTCTTATCTCACTAGGTAAATGCAGGGCTACCTATATATATATATATATTCAGGGCCCTACATTTCCTGCCGTTTCATCTCAACCATGTGATATTCAACAATGCCTTTTCACTACGACTTTGTATCGTGGAAATGCTTATGGGCTACTGTAAAATTCTCAACGTCCGACGTTCAATACGCCCCATGATATTCTCCAGATGTCGGTTTTTCGTACATGAATATCATTGAGTCCCGCACCGGCCGAAAATGCCCCATCTCAATACTGTACGATCCACAAAACGCTCATTAGAGGAGCTAAGGGCGGCGTCCTAAAAACTAATATTGGTAGGAGCGAAAACCTTTATTTCCCTACGGCCAAGACCACCAACTATCTACCAATCCTACCAAGCCAAGGCTTCATCGACATTTGGATCTTGAACTCATTCACTTTCTCCTCTTCAACTTCGATGATCTTGCTATCTTCAACTTCAACGCGATATTTCCTATCATTTTAGGAGCTGTTAGCTTAATTCTTGATTATATGCCTAGGACAGTGCAGTGGTTATCTCGAAGCCTTTGACGGTTCCAATATTGGAATCTCTGTTCTCGGTGGAGAATGTAACAGAGGTCCCTCTACGACTTGGTTAGGAAAATATACCATAACGATAATAATCGATATACTCAACAAATGGCATGGTGATGGATCTCTTTTCAAAGACTGGCGCCTCAAGTCTCCCCAAATTAACCTGTCATTAAGTATCCTATGCTATAAGAGCCACATGAAGCACATCTCCGTTCGACTCAGCGCAATCTTTATCTACGTTAAATCAGCCAGCCTCTGGGTTTCTATGCGAAACACTAATCCGTAGCCTACCTGAACTTTACCCTTAAATGGTGAGAAAAACCCCAACTTTAAAATTTTCTATACAGTAGGAGTCACATGGACTACACGAATATGCATTCTCATTAAGCGTAAAATTTAGTATGGTCACATATGCAATATTCCGAGCCTAGGGCTGCCTATATATACTATCCTGCAGTTTACCAAAATTGGAAATCGACTACATGGCTAGTCAGTACTTGATGGGCTAACTGAATTCTGCTATAAATAGATAATCTAGGACACACAAATGATCATGGCTAGCTGAATAAATGGTGCTTCTTGTTAGAACGGGGAATCCAGTATTTGAGGGAATATTCCTCTAGAAACTGATAATATTAACTTATGTAGCTCGATTGTATTACAAAGTCACTGCGGCAAGTGACAAAATCCATTTATATCGCGCTAACCGCACGAGAAAGGGGATACGTGACACTTTCTTGATTGTTTCCGAGACCTATTCTGTAGATTTCGTGTGCCATGCCACGTCATCCAAGCGGGTTGGGTTTCCTATGGAAAACTTTCACCAACTTTACCAACCTGCTTAGAATATTAAATGTCATTAAACCAGCGATGGAAGGCAACAACCGAGCACCTTTTAAGAACCCAACTATCTGAGCAATCTTTCATTGTATTGTCGACCAACAGAACTGGCGAAGTGGCCAGTCGTCATATGTTCTTGTCAAAATTCCAGAATATGGTGGGGTCTCGAGGTCCAGAGCCCTAACTTCATATGGCCGAAATATTCGAATAGACAAATGCGAGTAGGTCCTTATAATTATGAGATGGATTCGGATCCCGATTGGAATTCGCTCCTTGTAAGTTCGTCGAACTAGAGGCATTTTGTGTGCGTATAGCTTCATATTCAATTTGTACGGAACACTGCACTAGACAAATTCTTCAGGAGTCGCAGCCCAAAATCATGAGATTCCAATTTTTGCATAAACTTCCTCACAGATTAAAACATTTCACTTAATCGTTTCATATATACCCCTATTTGACATCTGGATGACGAACTCCTTCACTTTTGCCTCTTCAACTTCAATGACTTGGCCATCTTCGACTTCTATAAGATATTTTCCGTTCTTTTAATAGCTGTGAGCCTGATTCAATATTGTAGAAGACAATCGAATAATTACCTCATAGCCTTTAATGATACCAATATTAGAATCTCCGCCCTCGGTAGGGAATGTAACTGAGGTTTCTCTATGACATGGTTAATGAAAGCATATTTACAACAGTCGCAGGTGACATACTTAGCAAATGGCATGATGATTCTTGTCCGCAGACTAGTACCCGAACATACTGATTCTCAAGTTGGAGGGAAGCCCGGCTTAAATACTTTTTTATTCTCCTGAGAAGCGAAATCTGCGTTAGGAACTTATTGCTGGCTCATTTTTATCCAATCGATCAATTTTCACCTCCGATATTGCCTTGCATGTCTACCACAGTCTGATATAGCCTCGTTCTGACGACACTGACCAACAGAATTTACGAGATAATGCACTGCTTACATCGACAGAATACCTATTTAAACTTTCAGTTCCTATTACGGTATAGTTGCACACCTCAGCACGCCACTAACTGAGTAGTATCTATCCCCTCCATGGCGAATAATTCTACAGAGGGGCTATATAACTCTTGGCCCTCCAACCTCTACAGGATCTTTTCCTTCCTTATTATCCCGCAACCACTTACAAACACTATCCCCCAAAGATAACCATTTACCAAAATCTGCAATGTCAGAATCTGGACCAGGTAGGTAAGACATCTAATGTATTGACCAAATAGAACCTCTAATTAAGGATCTAGGTGCCCGTGTTAGCATCAAGTATTTTGATTTTAGCAATACCTATGAGGTCACACAGAAGACTGAGCCAGACTATCCTCATGAGTATAGCCTGGATCCCACAGAAGGAGTCAAGACCCGAGTGACGGTTAATTGGAGTCATGGACCATTAGAACTTGTAGGTTTTTTTATTTTTTTCGTTTTTTATTGTGTAGTTTTTCCCCCTATATTCCGCAAGAAGAAAGGATCATAAATGATAACTTATTTTTCAAATAGTTTGGCTGGGCTGATCCGGATAACAACACGTTGAAGCTTGACATTCACGTTGGGGGCATCTATGTTGGCAAATTAGAAAGCGCTCTAGAGGAAGTTCAAACAAACTACGAGGTCAATCTCCGTATGTATACGGGGAGTTTCTCAATCGATGGGACTTATGGATTGCATGTCAAGCTCAACATTTCTGCCATAACTGAGGATGGCGGCTCGTGGAAATATGACGGGATTGCAGTGGGTTGGTAGACTCATGGCCTAAGATCTAGAATATCCTCCAGATAGGTCTTTCTTTCCTTTGTTGTAGCGGGGTTCTTGGCGTAAAGAGTAACGCATTTTGCCGACTTTGCAAGGCGCCGACTAACTATGAACTTGTGTCGTGGTTGGCTTAGATGGAGGGAAATCTCTAACGTCGATTAGGAATAGTAATTTGTCTAACCGCAAACAGTTTCCTTTATCATAATAGATTTGATTACGAACTGACCTTTATAATCTGGACCTAAAGCTAAGTTAGAGTCTTTAACCTAAAACCCAACCCGGGCTAGGTTGGGTCTGGGTTGGGTTCAGGGTATATTGATTGGGTCATGCGGAAGTCTAGCTCAGGGTACTGCTCTTTATTATGCGTCAGAACGTGGGTCAAAAAACATGGTCCAATGTCCCATTCGATTAAAAGCTGACCTTAAATTGTCCTTTTATCAGGACCGGACTCCAGTATACATAGCATGCTATAACAGACACGCTGAGGTAGTGCAACTTCTAGTCGACAATGGGGTTGATGTGAATGCCTTTACCGCTCATAGTCAGGGTCCACTCCAGATTGCGTATGATTCGGTTCTCGTGACACGTATACTTTTAGAGGCGAAAGCTGAAGTTGATTACGTCTCTCCGTATGGAACAGCACTTTATCTAGCGTCCAGATGGAATCATATCGAGGTAGTTAAAACACTACTTGACTTTGGCGCTGGAGTGGATATTCCAGCAAAGTACTATAGTCGAGAAACACCCGTCACACCCTTGATTCACTGCCTTGAGCCGGGGCAACGTCGAGATTGCGAAACTTCTTCTTGAAGCTGGGGCCGATATAAATTATCAAAATGAGCTAAAGCTGTTTGCACTGCAATTTGCTCTACACAATGAAGATTGTATGAAGACATTGTTGGAATATGGACCGTCATTGAATCTAATAGACAACGGTGGGAACACAGCATTACACTATGTGGGTGGGCGGACACCTGTTCCTGTCGTCAAACGTCTCCTGAATGCTGGTACTAATCCAGAGATTATGACTAATCTTGGCTTCAACCCCCATCTCCCTGTCAATATTTAATCGAAGTCCCCAGGTGATGCAGCATCTCATTTCTAAAAGGTGAAACTTGACATCATTGGTGAAGGAAGAGGTGGCCACGTTGCATCTTGCATGTATGAGGCCTCTTGGATATGTCAAAACGCTGATAGATCCTGGCGCAAATGTCAAGCTTTGCGATCTAGAAATTGTTGAACGCCGCTGTATGTGCTCTATTTCCGTCAAACGGATTCGTCTGAGGAGGAGGAGGAGGAGGAGGAGGAAGTCAAGCAAATGATACAGCTTCTCCTCGACAACGGAGCTAAGGTGAGCAAAAAGGGAGGCAAATGCAGATATCCTCTTTACAAAGCTTTTCTGAGCCGGGCTCCCGACACAATCAAGTTCCTGATTGACAAGGGCGCTGAAATCTCTGTGGAAAATGAGATGTCCGGGAATCCAGCACAGCTAGTATCCTTTAGAACCACAGAGCCTGTGGAGCTTTTTAATACAGAGGAATATCGGTCGTTATTTTCTAAGAGTGATGCGCTTGGTAGGACGGCGCTTCACTATGCAGTCGTCAGCGGGCGGCCGACTGGCTTGTAAAGCGAATCTATGAACTCTCCGGAAAGGAAGTCGACCAAAAGGATAACGATGGGTGGACACCACTGATGTAGGCCGTCAGGGTCTGTGGCAACTGGTCAACTAGCACATATCAACAAGTGGACATCATCCAATTTCTCAAAGATCAGGGTGCAGATATCTGGGCCCGAGGAGAGGGGTTACTAGTTAGGTAGAGGTTGGTCCCCGCTCAAGGTAGCTCGATACTACGGGGCTCCCTCTAACATCACGGAAATGTTGGTACCTGATTCAAAGGAGAGATTTATCAACAACGGCTAAGAACGGGAGACGTGGGATAGGTACTTCCACATGACCAACACAGGAATAGA
The DNA here is from genome assembly GCA_001305275.1 of Talaromyces verruculosus. NCBI lineage: Eukaryota > Fungi > Ascomycota > Eurotiomycetes > Eurotiales > Trichocomaceae > Talaromyces > Talaromyces verruculosus. The sequence continues at coordinate 23,467 of LHCL01000053.1, read as the reverse complement.
AAGTTCTGGCTATTGTGGTGGGTGTCTGATGGTATGATTCAACCATGTCCCTTTTTTGATTGATTCCCAATTTGGTGGGTTGCCAGAAGTGATAGCTAACATACAGCTTAGGGACTCTGGGGCATCTTTTTCCATTGTACACAATTTTCTGACTATGATCCCTGTTTCAAGTGTTATCGTACGGTAGAGAATTTCCATCCCTCAACCCATTACTTCTTTGAAAAAGGAGGAGAGAAAGAGCTAGAATCTGATAAATCAGAGGAAGGAGAATGACGTAGATAATTCTGAGCAGGGTGAAGAGGCTGAAGAGGATTCGATGGAGCAAGTAGAATCAGACAGGACAGAAGCAGCAGACGATGATGAGAACAACGCTTTTACGGGAAAAAATGGAGCTTTGGATGACTGTGAGAAGGCGGCTTAGCAGGAAAGTGAAGGTTTCATGACCCCTTCATAAGAGCAAGGGCAGAAGGCGAGATCAAAGGAACAGTGCTAGAAGATATAGGTGCTGTCGTGGATGATGATAGTGATCATAGTTAGAGAGCTGAGACTGATGCTTAGATATGTTCTACCTAATGAATTAGAATCGCAGCCCGCATTGTACTCGCTGTGGTTGAGAAGATTTTTGAATTAGGGCTTGATATTTGCCATTAGGGGTAGGCTATCAAGAAACGGACCAGGCAGCACAGACAACTCTAACGTGAATGATAGAAGGGACTTTCCGTACCTTCGAAGTCTGCCTTGTCTCTGATTATTGTGCACTGACCCGATCTTCAAACTTTAAAAATACCTAGTCGGAGTCAAGATTGGGGAAGGCTCGGGTGGCTTAGCAACCCAAAGATCATCCGTAGATGATGCTTTTAATGACTCACAATTTTAAGCTTATTGAGGATAAATAGAGCCTCTAAACTGTTGGGACGTAAGATTTATTGGGATATATTCAGATCAGTCAAATTCACTGATTGCATCAAGAGCGAGACAAATCGTTCACTATTTTACCTGGAGTTTTAGGGCTTGATCAAAACGTAGCAGCACTCACAAGATGACTACACCGTCATCAATTGACACCAACAATCCAGTCTACTTCTGGAGACCAGAAGGTGAATATGGCTTCTGTGGACAATGGTGGCCATCATCATTCACCTGGAAAGATGGTGACAAGAAATACACTTATACGAACGCAGAACAGTATTTCCATCCCTAACACTCGGTTATTCAGAAAGACATTTTCTAACCTGATTTCTTAGATACATGATGCACCGCAAAGCACTGCTCTTCGGCGGTCCCGACGACCCCATAACCCTCCAGATCCAAAACGGCTGGAAACTCCATCCCCGCACAATTCGAGACTTGGGCCGAAAGATCCCCAATTTCTCGGAGGAGGTGTGGGAACAAAATCGATATGGATTTGTATTAGAGGGCAATTATCTGAAGTTTTCGCAAGACGAGGAGCTTAAACAAAAGTTGCTGGCAACGGGGAATAGGGAGTTGGTAGAGGCGAGTCCGAGGGATAGGATATGGGGTGTTGGCTTTGGGGCGGCGAACGCGGGTGCGAATAGAGAGAGATGGGGGTTGAATCTGTTGGGGAAAGTGCTCATGGAGACGAGAGAGAGGTTGGTGAGGGAGAATTCACAGTAAGAGGTTGTTGAGTACCTATGTTATTGGTCTTTGACTGGGTCTGTGGAATCGTCAATGTATGCTCCATATATGTTTTTTCAGCCCTAATCCTATTTTCAGCTGTAAAATTGAACGATTGTATCAGCAAACAACAAGCACTTACAAAGCAATGATCTGGTTTCAGGACTGGACTTTTCTATTTACCCAATTCATTAGCTTGCATGGCATGCGTGACGTCGCAACAAAAACTCCCAGATTGCAATGTACGCTCATTGCCTAAATAGGAAATTGTAGATGCGAAGCCCATTGATCACCAACAGCCCCACTATTAGAGCTAGAATCTATAGAGGCTCTTGGATCTTGATAGCATTTTAGAGATCATCTTGCAAGCCAGATACATTTGACCGTATTCAGTGAATTAACTGTCAAGAATGCCGATCAACCTGCCACCGAAGTGTTAAGTGACGCATGCTTTGCCCATCTTAGCTGAAAAGGCATCCCGGAAAACTAGAGTTATTATTTCAGACTTCTAGTACGGCCAAAATTTAGGTTACCCGCACTTGTACTGATTACCAGAATTCAAGTGTCAATTTCCAAGCCACTGAAGTCAATTGAGCAATTGGACTTGTAGTGCGAACAACTGTTTGGCCAGTAGCTTTTTTTATATCAAACTCTGACCATTGAAAGATCCAAGAGAGTACCCTGGAACAGCGTCAACTATATATAAACAGTGGATCTCAGTTAGGAGAGCCAAAACTAATAATTTCGGCTGTCTACTAACTCGACTGTCTTTAGTGCTCGAGCCCCGGCGATATACCTTTATAGACCCGGCTGACACAATACATACCTCCTCAACGAGATTATTGTCAAGAGTCCCGAGAACCTGAATGCGCAACCAGTGCAACCAGTGCAAGGCTTCAAGGACGACGTCATCTACAGAAAGACAGATACGATGCGCGAATGGACGCCGGGGATGGGCGGATATGTCAATGAAGCTGTAGGCGAAGATCCGAGATAGAAGACCCGTTTCTAGGGAGCGGATAGTAACTACGAGTGGCTTAAGTCATGAAGGAAAAGTATGACCCTGATGAACATTTGAAGTGTTTTGATATTGAAGATGTGTGGGGAGTGATGGATAGACGCAGCAGATGGATGGGAAAGGGGAAAGGGCCTTTGTGCTTGGGCCGAGTCAACTTGATGGTTTTAGTTGCATACCTATGTACTATAATGGGGCCTTGAATAATATAGAATGCGAATACAGTGAAATATCGAAGAATAATTGGATAATCCTCGATCAGTCGATTCTTTGCAATGTCAAAATTAAGGTTTGTGTTAGGGCAAGCGTACACTAGCCCTAAGTACATCAAAACATTATGCTTACATAGAGCTGTGTAAATGCGTATTATCATTCAAGTCATGTTATTATTGGAACTATATTAAAGAATTCTTCTGGCAAGAAACGCACCAGAAAGCTGAGACATCTACTCAGAGACTTTACACTCGAAACTCATCGATCTAGCTACCGGAGTAGTCAATCTAGGCTTACAAGCTGGATGTCGTAGGACTTTACACATAGTTAGCAAAGACTCAACGCATTCAATTCAGGAAGAAATAGAACTTACTCCCAGCCATGATAATCATACTCATCCGTCTCCAAGACCGCCAACTCGGAATCGGACAACTCAAAATCGAAAATCTTGGTATTCTCCAGGATACGGGATGGCGTCACCGATTTGGGGAGAGGGTTGAAGCCCTACATATTATCAAACACAGTTCAGGATTAGCCATGAATCAACATTTATAAATTGATGCAATGGATGAATGGATACGCACCTTCTGCAAACTCCACCTCAGCAAGATCTGAGCCTCCGTCTTGCCGGTCCGTTTCACAATATCCTTGAGCGATGGATCATTCCACCGATTCGCCTGCGCCAACGGAGCCCATGCCTGGACCAAAACGCCTCGTTTCTGACACCAATCAATAATATCTCTACGCTGCAGCCAAGGGTGAAGCTCGATCTGGTTCACACTCAGAACGCCACCTTTACCCTTGCCAAGCTTTGCGTCTGTGTCTTTGATGTATTTCTCTAGTTCGTCGAGATGCTGCCCCATACACATCAGTACTTCGAACAACAATTCAGAGTGGTTATGGGTGGATCGACGTACATGCACACCATAGTTCGAAACACCAATACTCCTCACCGTCCCCTCCTCAACAGCTTCAACAAGTGCCTTCCAAGCCCCCAACCTCCCCTCCTTGCCGCCAAAGGGGGCATGCAAAAGCACCAAATCAATATACTTCAACTGACCACCTACCTCCCCCAGACTCTTCCGTACTGACTCTTTAGCGCCTTCATAGGAAACTGCTTGCGGCGGTACCTTTGTCGTGAAAAAGATTTCTTCACGCGGAATACCCGATCTGACGATTCCGTCGGCGCAGGCACGTTCGTTGCGGTAGAAGGCTGCGCTGTCGATATGGCGATAACCGGCTTTGAGCGCTTCTTGAACTGCGGCGCTTGTCTCGCTTGGGGGGGTTTTAAAGACCTATCAATCAATTAGTTTTCGTGTAGATTTTTTTATGGCCGCGAGATCTGTTTAAGGTTGGAGTGAGTATCTTACTCCGAAGCCTAACAAAGGGATTTCGAAGCCCGAGTTTAGTTTGAAACTGGAAGAGAGGGTGAATGGGCGAGTCATTGTGGCTCAATATCCGTTAAGGTCTTGATAACTAGATCCTTTCGTTGAGGAGAATGTTGTGAATTGCTAGGTAGGATCTGATTATTGGCAACCCCCCCTTTCTATATCTGTTTCGAATGTCCCAGGGTTATGCTATGTTGTAATCAATAATTGATAACTCCGCCGAGCTATGAGTTGATAACTTCTTTGTTTTACCATATAAACCGGCCGATGCTGTAAGCACGAATTGGTAAGCCATTTTCGGCAATAAGACCGGACTTCAACGGGCTTAATGCAGCATGAATATTAAAAGATGACATATCGCATAACATGGGCCTCAAAAGGGCGTCATGTAGAATGTACTAGGTACCCTAGTACCTAGGTATGTGGCATGTTGATTGATCTGGATCACCAATGAGGATAGTTTTCCTAGCTCCTAACGCCGTGGTGTGGTGGGGATAAGCGGATGATCACTGATCATTGTAAGCACTAGTACTTAGGTAGTCAGAAGAGCCGAAACTGCGAGTAGGTCCATGTTTTTCAAATTCGTGGATTAGGTACCGAGTTAACCGCAGACTCTACGTATATGATTTCTAAGCAGTGCACACGAATCATGTAGTACCTCTGTTGAGAAGATTTGACGCCATAAAATAGGTCTTGAGAGTTTCGATGTAAAGTGTAGAAACGTACAAGCGAAGTGCTAGGTGTAATACAGTCTGTCTAATATACAAATCAATGCACAATCCGAATCTCCCCATGCCCATGCTCCCACTCCCTCAACCCATCTCTCAGACTATACCAAAACCTCAACCTCACCGTCTCCATCTGTGCAGTCTCAATATCGCCTTTATCAAACGCGTTTTGCAATTTGCTCACTGACTCCTCGATTCGGCTCGCATTCTCCGCCCGGAGTCGGTTAACGGTTGCTTCCGCCTCCGCAACAGGTGCAGACGACAATTCTTCAACGGTCTCTTGAACATCCATGATCTCCATCAACGTCTCCAAGTCGAGCGCATATTTCGACGCGCCGTCTTCTGCCAAAACGTCGATGCCGTGGATCTCGGCAAGGAGGTATTGCGCCCGACTCAGCGGATCGATCAAAGTGCGATAGGCGTCGTTGATGCGCGACGAGAGGGCTTCAGCGCGTTGCTTTTCGGGGCCCTGGGGGAATTTGTCGGGGTGGATGGCGCCTTGGAGTTGAAGGAATTCGCGCCGGAGGGCGGATACGTCGAATGTGAACGGTGAGTTGGGAGGGGGCCCTTGGGGGAGCGTGATTGGGAATATTGTGTAGTGGTTCGTGATGTCAGGGGTGGGGGGGCTATTGGCATTTTGCTTTTCGGCGGGGGGCTGGTCTGGGTAAGAGTATTTTGGAGTTGATGCTAGACCGCGTCGTTGTGTGGAGGAGGGTAGTCTGAGTGTTCTGGATGCGATCTGCTTGTGCTGACATAGAAGACAGACTGGGCGTGATGATGAATATCCGACGCGCACCGAGGATATCAGCCTCTGTGGCCGCAGTGCAGTGGCTCCTCTCATATCGAGTGATGATAATTTGAAGTAAGATTTATGAAAAGCGGACGAAGCAGTGAAAGATCAAAAAGTTGTTTTATTATCAAGATTAATCCGAGCTTCGGACTAACTAAGCTAATTAGCGCTGCTACGTCACAACGCACGTACCCGATTGGTCCGCTAGGCCCATCGGCGCTTTACCATTTTGGGGCTCTCGCTTGAATACATATCAAATTGATGTATATCGACTGTGTGGCTGACGATCCTCTAGAATGAGCTCGTGTAGTTGCTGAAGCGGCGAAGTCTGTGCTCCGAGGAGTGCCATATAAGCAGCTGGCTATGTGGTTGAGCCTCAAGCTATTCACATGAATAGTGACAATCATATATCGGAGTGGTTCCTAGTTGGTGTCCATTGACTGACTCGAAAGTTGCAAGGTTGAGATTGAAAGTGAACTCCTTATTCAATACCCCAAAGCTTGACTGTCCGGTCATGACTCGAGCTCGCAATCCACTTTGCGTCAGGACTAATGTCCACACTTAGCACCTTATCTGAATGACCGCTCAACGACTTCACGAACGACCAGTCATCAGCACTAAACACGTTGATATTGCGATCAAACCCAGAGCTGACAAAAAACGTGCCCGCCTTTCGCGGCTCTGCTGTATCCGTTTCCATAGCATCTCCATCTCCGTTTTGCGTCGTTGTAGTTGGAAGATATGAATGCCCTGAATCGCCACCTTTATACCACCGCACATCCGAGACAACGCTCTTGTGTGCTCCGATGCTACCGCTGCAGTCCACTTTGCGTAAATCCCAGCATTTGACCCATCCGTCTCCTGACCCCGTGAGAACGCGATAACCGTCCACGCCCCAATCCACACCGTAGATTTCTCGAATATGTCCCTGAAGCACCATGACTGTTCGGCCCGTTCGCAAGTCCCAGATTCTTCCGTAGCTATCCAAACCTCCACTAGCCATCAATGACCCATCCGAGTTGAAAGAAACAGCATAGACTTCCTTCGAATGACCCTCCTGCAACAGCAATTCCGTCGTGGTCTCAACATCCCACAACCTCCAAGTCGTATCATACGACGCAGACGCCAAATATTTCCCCGATGGATGAAACTCCACCCGGCAAACACGTTCCGTATGTCCCGACAACGTCGCCAACGGTTCCTTCTTATCCAACGCCCACAAATTAATATTCCCTTCCCCTCCACCAGAAGCCAGGTTCAGCGAAGACTCCGATACATTCGACGTCGACAACGTCGCACCCGGAAACCACGACAGTCCCGTAACTCGATCATTATGTCCCTTGACGCTAAACTTCTCCTCCAAATTCGGCACACTAAGCAACTTAATCCCTCCCGCCCAGTTCCCCGTCGCAATCGTCTGTCCATCCGGCGCAAACCTCGTAATACCAACAGGCCTATCGGCCGCAATCTGAGACCCATAAAGATCGAAACCCTGCAGTTTCTCCTTTACCGCTTTGCGATGCTTTATATGTGTTCGAAGCGGAATCTTGGACTGCTCCAACTGCCACGCCACACGCGCTTTGGCTCGCGGCAACGAATACAATGCAATTTTCTTCCTCGCATCTAACAACTCCTGCGAGCCCTCCGTATAAAATTCTTCCTGCTGTTCACCTTCTTCTTCCTCCGCGACGTCAGGCTCCGTAAGCGTACCCTCGCGCATCTCAACATCTTCGTTACCGGCGAGTTGCTGTTCTTGGATTGTAGTCAATAGCTCTCGTAAGCGGTCGCGACGATCAGCTGGCCCTTCGCCAAATAGAGTGATTGGTTCGCCCAGTTCGCGGAGACGTAGGCGTACGCGGTTGTCGTCTGTGGGAACTACGATGGCGGCTGCGCGGCGTTTGCGTTCAAATTGTGAGAGAAGAGCTGATGCGCGCTCTGGGGCGATGCCGGCGCCGGCGGAGGGGAGGTCATAATCGCGGTCGGTTGCTAGGAAGCCATTAGCATGTATACACAACATGGGAGAATAGACTGTTAGGAGAGAAAGGGGAGAAACTTACGGAGATCAGCGAGACTGATGCCCATGTCTGTGTCTTCGGCTTCCTCCACATACGCCTGCCTCGATGGGTGCATCATCTTGGCTATTGTGAATCAAAACCTGATGTAATCGCTAGAACAAGGATAGTAGGATGCAGCGGCGTAGAAAGCGTTGTGGAAAAGATATCTGTGTGTCGTTCCGAGCTCGCGAGGTTCTATTCAACTTTTTTGAAGCTTGGATTGCGGGCAGAGCAAAAGCCGTCTTTAGCTCACAGTGTACCGTATTCGTATTACGGTAATTAATACGAGGACGTCAGATCAATAATCTATCTTGAGCTTGAAGCTCGAATGTAATTTGAGTATAAATGAATGACTTTCATTTGTGCTATTCATTACTTCTTCCGTATCCTCCCGACTAAACTCACACGCATCTGCAATAAAGAGGAATAGGAAGAACAGGGACAAGATCATCACCACCAACAAGAGGGAAGCAGAACCGACTTCAAGATATTAGTATTTGCTAGGAAAGCGACATAGTCAAGTTCTTGAGTGATCGTGAAACTTGACATAGACCTCAACCTGAAGTATGAAATGAGTGATGACCCTCATCACAGATGATGAAGAAATGCTTGCAAAGTGGTGTTGAAACCTACAGGCACGCGTAGTTTTTCATACACAAACCAACCAAAAAAGGCAGACTCGAAAGCTTTTCTGGGTACCGAACCAGGAAAATCCTCAGAAAAAAAGGAAGATAGATAAGACACAATTTGGGAACCTCACCCTCGGACAACAAACACGGTACAAGAAATTGAAGAAACACCAAGTCATAATTGCAAGAACCATCGACAATGAAAGTTGAAAGCAGGCACCACCGGAAAAGAAACTGACATTACAGAATGATAACTCAAGAGGATGACTCTTCCGCGGCCTTGGGGGCATCGCCAGCTGCCTCCTCCTTTGCGATTTCTTTTCCAGCAGGCTCTTCAGGCGCTTCCGGCTTATCTTTTGGTGCTTCGGGCTCTGCGTCAACCATTGTTTGGTCACCAGCTTCGCTTGGCTCAGGTTCGATCAGCTTGGTTTCAGCATCGTCGACTTTGGGCTCAGTTGAAGTGGCTTCTCCAGTCACACCATTCGTCTCAGGCTTGGCCTCCTTATCAGCAGGGGCAGCAGGAGTGAGGATATCAGAATCAAGAAGGGTTTTCCATGCTTGCAAGATATCGACGGACCGCTGTCTGAATCTGTACTGTTCGTCCTTGGGAATCGAGGGCAATTTGATAATGGCTCTCAAAACTTTGTTGATCTTCGTTTTACGAATGATAGACACCTCGATCTCACCGAATGCCTCTAGCTCAGACAAGTATTTTGTCATTTGTTCCATCTCTTCCTCTTTCGGCGCTTGGTCACGTTGCAAGAAGCCCTTCTGCAACTTGTGGCGGAGGAAAAGGACTGACGGATCACGGGTTAGCTGAATGCACAGTAGTTACGAGTCTAATGCTCTGCTAACGATACATACCTCTCTTCTGTTTATTGGCTTTGGCTTCCTGGGGGTCGATTTGTGGAGTCTTCTCTTTGGGAGGGACCACGACCTCCTCGCTAGGCTTCTTCTCTGCAGCCTTCTTGGCCTTGGTCGCCTTTGGCTTCTCAGCGGCATTCGGATCTTTGGGTGTGCTCAGTTTGAGCTTGGTCGTCGTCTTGGGAGTTTTGGTAGGCTGAAGAGAGAACTGTTAGCATCGATCACCATGAATATTACAGATAATATCTTTTACCTGTTCCTCTTCAACATCGCTTCCAGCATCCTTCTTGCGCTTCTTTGTCTTGGCCTTCTTGTCTCCCTCCTCTGCATCAGCCATTTCCACATCCTCAGTCTCGGCTGCAACGCTCTTCCGCTTCTTCTTCTTTTCCTCCTTGGCGGCTTCCTTCTGAGCTTTCAAAGCTGCTTTCTCTGCTGCGGCAGCCTCGCGTTCTTCAGCCTCTTGTTGAATGGCCCGTTGATGATCGGCGAGCAGGTTCTTGAAGTACTGAAGATCGTGACCTTCGGCGGCGACCTTGTATGCAGCAATCAATTGTTTTTGCTTTCCTTTCTCACTGACATCTTTGCATTGCTCTGGGTCTAGGGGGCTGAGGTCGGTATTGGGAATCCACGCACTGCAAAAATCGATTAGCCATCACTGCAAAGAACAATTTTCCGTCGGTGTCAACTTACAACTCGTTTGTCTCCAAAAACATGATGGGGAATGTTCGGTCGTAGACTCGTCTTCCTCCATCGGCATATGCTTCCTTGTATGTGCCATCGGCTTGCTTGGTCGTCACGGGGCGAGTGTTGAGCAAGCTTAGCGGAAGCATCTCCTCATCACAAATAATCGAAGGCCAAGGAGGAAAGCTCTTCAGCCTCGCAAGGTAGTATTCTCCGGGCGCAGCGTCCAGATGTGTGATACGTTGCGACGACTTTTTCTTGTTTAGCTTCTTTGTCGAAGACGGTCCGCCCACAGACTTGCGCTTTGCACTAGATGGTTTGGGTGTAGAAACGCCGTTGGCTGCTGGAGCCTCTGTTGGAGCTGCCTCTTTATCGCCGCCGTTCACTTCCGCGGGCTCAGCAGCGGTCGTTGCTGCTTCTGTGTTCGCTGGCTTCTCCGCAGTTTCTGTAGACGAACAAGTTAGCAACGCGACAATTGCCTTCCGGCCATTGGTGCAACAAACCTGTAGACTTTCCCTTCTCCTCGGTCTCGGATGCTTTGCCATCGTCTTGTTTCTGAACAGGTTCGACTGTGGTCGACTCCGGCTTGGATTCAGCTGCCGCGGCGCGCGAATCTCCAGCGTCAGCGGCAACAGTAGGGGTGGCTGGAGACTCTTCAGACATGATGCGCAGCAGTCGGGGGTACGGGTTGGGAGTCTGAATGTGCTGCAATTGCGTGATAATAATAGAGAGATGAGATGTGCGAGGTCCGGTAGATGAAGGTGTAAGGGAAGGTAGGTGGAGGAAGGTCGCGCAAAGATGAGCCTGTGGCGGGAGTCGAGAAGCCGCAAGCGCAACGCGTGTAGGTGGAGGAATCCGAAAAAGTAAAAGCTGTCTTAGCGCCCAGCCCAAACGGTTTATCCGCACCAACCCCGACAACAAACTACGAACTCTTTGTACGCAACTGTCAGTTTTTGAAACGCAGGTTTGTATCTTATTGATATGGTTTCTACTGATCGCGAACCTTCGAATAAATATCGACTTCCTTCTAACCAAACGATCAACGCAGTGCTCGGGAATACGCAAAGGTCAAGACTTCCTTATGTCCGATACCTCAGTTTGCGATCTTCATGGGCAATCAACGATAACTTGATCGACCGATTGGGTGGAATAGTACAAAGGAAAGTCGCGTTCGATGTTGAGTGGAGAACTCGGGATCAATATTGTTGGATCCAAGCTGAGTAACCAGGATAAAGTCGCGCAGGATTCAGGTAGCATTGACTCGTAGTACTCATTCGTGCTACTGCTGTGAGACAAGATCGGATGGGCGTGGAGTTTATTAGACCTAATTGGCAGCAGACAAGATATTACCTAGGTAGGAGACAAATGACTCGGTCAACAGACGACAATGAACAGTTCTCTTATGGATTAAATTCAAACAGACCGATTGAGGGAATTGTCACATGATTGGCTTGGGTGGAGGCTGAGGAAGGAGCGACTGAAGAGGAATACAAACGGCAGGCAGGCAGGCACACATTCATCTTCCACAAGTCTGCTCCTTCTTCCTCTCAATAAAACATTACTTTCATTACATTCATGATCCAAGTATTATCTTTCATTGCCATTGTCATTGTCATTGCCTGTTCAATAAGACGCTCGCAGACTGGACATTTTGAAACTGAATACAAACGAATATAGAGGCTTGTACAAGATTGCAATCCTCATGATGGGGAGACTCTGACTGGAAATACCTTTCTGGAGATACACTCATCGCAATAAGCCCTGCCACTTAGGAAAGCCGAAGCCGTGTTCGTATCCACGACAAGCACCGGCTTTCGTCCATCATTCGATATATAAAGCGACACCACCCGACAGAGACCGATCATGACATAAGAGTCGCATGTGCCACGATCTTGGATTCATATTGCTGGTCTGAATCCTCATAGATGTCAACAATCTGTCGCTCCGGCTTATGCATTCGCAATACCCAGAGGAAATAATCCTCAATAGGCAGAAGATTCAACAAGATCGAGTTGGCCCACCATCCCAAGACGCAAACGAAAGCACCAGCCACGGCATCCAAGATGAAGTGGTTGGCTGTGGCGATGATGGCAGCTAAGATTGTCAATGGGTATGCAGCACCCATAACAACACATACCACCCGGCGCCACGAGGGCAGAGCGAACCGCAAGCTGATGCGATTGGGCAAAAGAGGCAATCGAACAGACCTTGACTGTGTATGTTGAGGTGGCAGGGGTATTGTCATGATGGTCAATCCTATCATCAAGGAGTACCCAAAGTGCAGGGACGGCATTGCAGCTGAATATCATGTTAGCAATTAGTCTTGAAGAATCAGCACTCAGCGAGGGAATTCTGGCTCTTACCATATTGATTGCAGAATCGATTCTCGGTCCATACACTTCCTGCCCCCTTTTCACCGTGAACGGTGTCAACAAATCCATAGCTTCTTGCCATATCACCGACACTACCGACAACATTTTCATCGCTCAACAGACGAGGAGGCATGCACGGCCATAAGGTGAAGACGATAAAAGCGCAAAGGTTGCACACCGCCAGTGTACGTCTACGGGCAGCATACAAAGGAGGACCTGCCGGCGATCCATTGAGTCTATGGTCGAGAGGGCTGTACCTTGGATCATCCAGCGAGTTCCGTGTCGTGGTATAGTAAAACAACCATACCAAGAAAGCAATGGTGCCGGGAATATGAATGAATGAATAGACCCAATTCGTCAAGTTCATCAGCATGGGCCTGTTCAGGAAGAACTTTTGAATATCGGTTTCCACAAATATTCCCAGCGCTTGTTCGATCCGAACGAGTTGTAAAGCGTGGTGTCTTGCGACGTCGACCGTGTCATCTTTGAGGGTCACAGCGGTAAAAGCGCGGCCAAGCTGGTATGTCTATGAATGGACTCGATCAGTATCATTTCATTTTCCATTATCTTCATACATGATTACTTACCCAGTAGACCAACGCCCAGTACCAACACTCTACCAAGAATGGAAGTCGATATAGCAGACGACTCAAGATGCGATGCCGAAATGTTGCTGTGTTGGGTGAGTTGACCTCAAACTTATACGGTCCGATCGCGATGGTGCGTGTTCTCCATGGTTCCTCGTGATGTTGCAATAACGAGGGCGACGGTGGTCTTGATTCTGCAGAGGCATATTTGTCCAGAGCATACCGAAGTCCCGTTTCCTCGTCAGCATCTGAGTCGGAAATCGAATCAGAAGATAGAAAGTATTGTGCGCGAGCGCCGAGTCTGCTTGATTTGTTCGAATATTCACTTCGACGATTGATCCACGTGCCTCCGAAGAGGAGAATAATGACAGTTAGTGGTTCAAGAACAGCTCCAACACCCATGATGACGAATGTTGGAGGTGAAACTGCTACGATAGAGAGACGTTAGGGTGACAGGACTCCAGGAAATATTTGCAAACAGAGAGTCAAGACGAGAGAAAGAGGTATGAATACGGAAGATTCCAGCTTCAGGCTTGCGGATCAGACGTGGAGCAAGTCCGATATGCATGACTGGGAAAAGATACGGGCATTTGCCATGTCAACTACTGGCACATGGTTACGGGCGGACATACACCAGCGAGCAGCAAACACTGCCTCATCGCCGAACTTCACGATTACAAAGAAGCGAAAAAGACAATCAGGCTTGATTCGGTAGCTAGGGGGGGTGATGCCGCGAAAAGCCGAAAGCCCTTGATTTCATACTGGGTAGCTAAGCAGGGAGTTGCGTAATGACGAGTTAACAGCTGAAGAAACGATGCGGATTGGACAGGCTACTGGACGGAAAACAGGCATTGCTTGAAAAGTTGGAGCCTTAGAAATAGTGCATTCCAAAATATTGATTCCATTGGCTTGTCTCCGTGAGAAATTGAGTGGGAACGCGTATTGTATTGTATTGTGTCTAATAGAATGAAAGTAACTGGCATAGGTGTGCCATACATAATGCAGCGCAGACCTGTGCGCGCTAGTTTAGTAAAGGGGAATCTTGGCAAATCCTTGTAGTGAGGAAAGCCAGCTATCCAATGAGGGCATACGAGTGGATATATGTGCTGCGCTTACTATATTTAGTATAGCAGTAAAGTAATCTTGTCACATCCCTTCAGCGCATATGCCACAAGAATGAGAATGAAGCAAAAGAAAGCATGATTGAGCAGTCTGTATAGGAAATCTTGATATAATAAAAATAATAGGGAAGCGCAGGAGTCAAACATAAGGCTTGTAAAAAGAATAGCAGCTAATTAAGAGGCTGAGGTGGCTTATATAGAGCTATATAATATAGAGGAAGATCAAATAAAAAAAATATGACATATAAGGGCATTGAACTAGAGATAGAGACATAGATTCTAAAAAAAGAAAATGAGGCCACTTATTATATAACTAAGCTAGTCCTGCAACAAATACCCTTATAACCTAGATAGGCATGAGCTAGCTTATATAGGATAGATCTAATATAAAATATTAATAAGTCCTAATTACTTCACAAATTAAGTATATATCTTAGTAGAGAGAGGCTTGGTAAGGCTATTAACTAGTATAGAGTTAGTATTAACCTAGTAGATATTGATTTCCTTATTTTATATCTTTTCATAGAGCTAGTGATTATAAATATCAATATAGTAAAGATGTGTTTAGATAGCTTTATTCTTAACTATTGCTTAAATAGTTTAATGTTATGAGCTGACCTCATGAGGCATATTCGGGCGAAGCCCTCACAACAGCCACTCTCTTGACATGAAGCTATCCCCAGACCCCGACGGCCTGCCCGGATATGAAGCCGTCCCGGCCCCGGTTACCCTGCGTTATGGTGCCTACTCGGAACCACATGACACCTATCTATCCAGAGCTTCTGGAAGGAAGCCTATTAGAAGGAAGCCTACTGGAAGCCCCTATTCCCCTTTTCCTTATAAGATTGTATGCGCGTGGAGAACCTGTTGTTTCCTTCTTTCTTTCTTTATATTATGTTTTCTATTTAGATATGCCCTTATAGTGAGTATTAGATAGAACTAGCCTATAACATTAGAAAATGTAATATTATCACTTTGAGAATCTAAATTATGATATTAAGACTTGTTACACTATATACAAATATAAACCTAAACAACCAACCCCTTAGAGAACAGCAGCCAGTGCTTATTAAGAAACTACTTATACAGCTTATACACTAGATAGAAGCCCTTAATATTAATATCAATACCCATATCAAGGCCATTAATATAAATATTGATAATTGAATAAATCACCTAGAAGCAGGCTTTAACTATCTAGACCAATAAATTATAAACCTTAAGATTCTATAGATGCCTCTCACTTAACCTCCCTTATCTCTAGTCCTTTAACTAGAAATAACTAAGAAGGCTCTAAGATAGCAACTACGTTATTAACTAAAGTATACTACTAAATATAATAACTCTAACAAATCCTTATTCCTTCTCTTCTTTACTAAGCTCCAAGCCAAGATCAATATTAATAAGCTGGCTATAGGAAATATATATACCCAGATATAGTACACCTATAGCAGACTACAAGGAGATACTTAAACAAAAGTTTTCCCTTGGATATAAATTCATACTACTGACCCCAGTACTATCAATAACAAGACCCTTACTACATTCTATTAATATCTCAGCACCTAATTTAAAAATCACCAGCTCATTAAATAAGCTAACCAGTAACTTAACTAGCTCCATTAAGGCTATATCCTATTCCAAGATTTTGCTAGTAAATTTAAATAGATCCTTCTTCTTACTGGAGGTTAAACATAGCCTAACAATATCTGAATTGCCTAAATTTGAAGCACTATTAACTAAGAAATACAACAAGTGCTTATCAGACAGATCCTCCCTACTAGATATAAGGCCTTCATTGAGCACCTACACTATATTACTAACAACCTAGATAAGTACAACCATATCCATAACCTCCGTAACTAAGGCCTGAACCAACCCCCCTTTAGCGCACCAAGGAATGACTTACCAAATACCACTCCTCTACACTAGCCTCAGTCCACAGCTATAATAGCCCCTGCTCTTCCTATCACTATAGATCTATCTACTACCTCCTAACCCCCTACTATACAAACCTGTCCTCCACCAACCTATTACAACTATAGAAAAGTTAGCTATATCGCTTGTATCTACCCTGAGCCCCAATAACCTTAAGCTTCTTACCCCATAACCATCATTAATACTACTCCTAAGATTCCTACAGCTGTGCCAGAACCAAGACCTATTATTCATTTCAAAGAGCCTAAGCCTGAAAAAAAATAGCTCCTAGTAAAAGTCATAGCTAGGAGTAGGATACAATAAGGAAGTTTTTAATAGAAACAGAAGAAGCAATAGCCTTTAAGATTAATATGTTACTCAACAACAATATATATACTAAGATATTAGCTAATAATAGGTGCATCTCTTACAGAGTAATCAAAGAATCTTTTACTTTAAAATATAGCCTTACCCAATATATAATAGCACTAGTCTCTATCCAGGGATATAATAGAATAGAAGAGCAGACTACTAATAAGATTATAATAATAATAATAGATATTGAAGGATATAAGATGAAAAAAGTATACTTTTATATAGTACAGAAAATAAAATATGATTTAATATTAGGAATATAATAGATATAGAAGGAAGGAATCCTTTTTAATCTAGCAAATAAGATTTTGATATTCTCTAATAGAATTAAAATTAATAACAAGAATATAAGTGAAGTGACATACCACTATAATAGTATCTATAAGATATCTATAGTAGGCTTAGCTACCTTAAGAAGATGATAGAGAAGAAAGCTTAAGACTAGAATTAAGATTTTTACTATTAGTATAGCTAATATTAATAAAGTGCTTGCTCTAAAAGCAAGGATTAACCCTTAAACTAAGTTATTAAACTATTTACAAGATTATACTAATATATTTAACCCTATTAAAGCTAATAAACTATTAGAACATTAACCTAGCACTAACTACACTATTAAACTGATTGAATAAGACAAGAATAGAAAGAAGCTAGAAGCCTTATAGGGCCCTCTTTATAATATATTATAAGAAGAGCTTCTTATATTAAGAAAGATATTATATAATTTACTATTTAAAGGATTTATATAAGTTAGTAAGTTGCCCACAGCTATATTAATGCTATTTGTCAAAAAGCTGGATAAAAGACTATATTTTTACATTAACTATTAAGCTTTAAATACTATCATTAAAAAGGATTAATACTCCTTACTATTAATATATAAAACTCTACAATAGATATTTAAAGTAAAGTGGTTTATAAAGTTTAATATGCCTGCAGTATTCCATAAGATATGTATTATAGAAGGAGATAAGTAGTTAATAGTTTTCTAAACTTGATTTAGCCTTTTTAAATAGCTAGTAACCCCCTTTGGCCTAGCTAATACCCTAAGCATATTCTAATAGTATATTAACTAGACCTTATGGGACTTCCTAGATAACTTTATGACTGCTTATATTAATAATATACTTATCTTTACTAATAGCCCTTTAAAAGAGTACTGCTAATATATCTATATAGTACTCTAATAGCTTTATAATATAAGCCTGCAGATTAATATTAATAAGTTAGAATTTAAAGTAAAAAATATAAAATACCTTGGATTTATTATAGAAGCTAGTATAGGAATATAAATAAATCCTATAAAGATAAGAGTAATCTAGGAATAGTAAGCACCCTTTATAGTTAAGGAAGTTTAATAGTTTCTAGGCTTTGCTAATTTTTACTGACAATTTATCTATGATTATTCTATTATTATATAACTATTAACTGACCTTATATAGAAAAATATGACCTTTATATAGAATAATACTACTAATAAGGCCTTCTAGGACCTTAAAAACCTTTTCATCACTAAACCTACTCTTGTCCCCTTTAATCTAGAATAAAGGACTATTATAGAAACTAATTCCTCTAAATATGTAAATAAAGGCATCTTTTCTTAATATAATAATAAGGGATAGCTCTAAATCTACACCTATTACTTGAGGAAACTGAACCCTATAGAATGTAACTATAAGATTCATAATAAAGAACTGCTTGTTATCATTAACTATATAAAGTAATAAGAAGCTAAACTAATATTACTAGATAAACCCTTTACTATAATAATAGATTATAATAACCTATACTATTTTACTAAGATCTAGTAATTAAGTGAGTAATAGATATACTAGCAAATCTTCCTCTCCTGGTTTAACTTTAAATTAGTTTATTGACCTAGGTTATAAGCCTTCTGCTCTGATATCTTTTTATAATAACTATAAGATATACTGAAGAATGAAAATAATAATTGACTTATTTATTAAGACTGAGTCCTACTATTATAAAGGATCTGTGTGCACTCTGTGTAGGTGCTATATATAGTAATTCCTACCACTTAAATAATAGCTAATAAAGATTAACTCTAAATACTTTAGATATAGGCTAAAACTTATAATAATAGTTATATTTATATCAAGTAAGCTATTACTAATAATCTCTAAATATTTTTATAAGACCTTAGTCTAAAAGTAACTATTACTAACTATAAGATTAATAAATAAAGGTATTTTTTATACTATAACTATTAATAGGTCTCTGACTATAAGCTGCTCTAGATAAAGATTATATAATAATGCTATAACTTAATGCTCTTAGAGCATCCTAACTATAATAGAATAAACACTATTATAGGGAGAGCATTCTTCTAGCTATATATAAGCTAGGATATACAATAGTTTATAAACAACTGTAGTAAGTGTAATGTGAATATAATATAGAGAGAATAGAGGTAAAGATTATTAAAACCATTTCTAGTCCTAGAAAGGATTTAGTAAGAGATTAGCATTAACTTTATTAATAAACTGCTAGTTAGTAATAACTACTACCACTTTATAGTTATAGTAGATAGATTAAGTAAAGGTGTTATTCTAGTTCTATTAAAGGATCTTAGTGTTAAAATAGTTATATATAAATTCTTATAGTTCTTTATTACTTGCTATGGCTTTCCTAGAGGTATTATCTTAGATTAAGATATGTAGTTTGTAAGTAAGATATAAAGCTATGTATGCTGGAGTATAAAGATTGAATAATATCTATCAATAATATAGTACCCTTAGACTAATAGCTAGACTGAGTAAATAAATGCTATTGTTAAGAACTATCTATAGAAGCACTGTTACTATTTCTAAAATAATTAGAATAATTTACTCTTAATAGCTAAGATAGCAATCAATAACTAAATATTATTAACTATTAAGATAAGTTCCTTCTTCCTTATACATGGATATGATTTAGAGGTTATAGACCTATGGGATACCTTTTATAAGCTAATAATACGCTATAAGGAGCAGATAGTTATAAGAGATATTATTAAAAAGTTAGCATAAGTAGCAGATCTAGTATAGACTGAAATAGCAGCAATATAGTAATATATAAAGAAGTCTATAAACTAGCATCATAATATAGCCTACACTTACTAGATAGGAGATAAAATATGGCTTAATTTATATAATATCTATATAGACTGGCTATCTAAGAAACTAGACTATAAATATACAAAGTTCATAGTATTAGAAAGGATTAGCATATATACTTATTAGTTAGATATCCTAAGAGGTATATATAATATATTCTATACAGCCCTGCTATGGCCTGTATCTAAGAATCTATTTCTATTACAAGAGGTATCTAACTACTAGCTACTAGGTTAACTAATTGATAGGGAATTAGAATATATAATAGAGAGGATTGAGGGTGAATATACTATAAAATAAGGATATAGTAAATAATACTAATATTTAGTAAAGTGGTTAGGATATAAATAATAAGATTAGCAACTGGTATAAAATCTTAAAGATACTGTTGTCCTTGATGACTAGGAATCCTTATAGAAAGAGAGGGGGTAATGTTATAAGCTGACCTTATAAGGCATATTTAGATGAAGCCCTCATAACAGCTATTCTCTTGACATGAAGCTATCCCTAGACCCTGACGGCCTGCCTGGATATAAAGCCGTCCTGGCCCTAGTTACCCTGTGTTACGGCGCTTACTTGGAACCACATGACACCTATCTATCCAGAGCTTCTGGAAGGAAGCCTACCGGAAGGAAGCCTACTGGAAGCCCCTATTCCCCTTTTCCTTATAAGATTGTATGCACGTGGAGAACCTGTTGTTTCCTTCTTTCTTTCCTCATGTTACGTTTTCTATTCAGATATGCCCTTATAGTGAGCATTAGGCGGGACTAGCCCGTAACATTTAATAATTATTATAGTTAATAGTAATTAGTCCTTATTCAAAATTAAAATTAATAGTATTAAAGAATCTTAGCTATTAGAATAGCTATTTTACTGCTTTAGATAATATAAGTAGTTCAGCTTCAATAATTAATATTAATACTATTTTTTGCTTTTTTACAGACTAGTTAATTAGTCTATCAAAGAGCTTGAATAAGAATCCTCTAGAGCTTCATTAATCAACATTATTAGCAAAGGAGGTATTACTAGCTGCTTATAAAGTAACTTTAAAGTCTTCCCTTTTATAGCAGATTACAAGAAAGTATGTTCTATAGAGATAAAGGATAACCTAATCAATTACTTATATATATTCCAGACTTAGATTCTATATAAATTTGCTTAATTTTATAGCAATAAAGGCAATATTAAATCTTATAATAATAGCAATATAAATAATAGATCTAACCTTTTATTAAAATAATTTAATAAAGGCTTTTAATGCTTAGCCATTATATTTAATAAATTTTATATTTAAAGCATATAGTGTAGATAGCAACTTGCTTAAATCTAGGTTATATTACTTTATAACATTCTCAATATAAGAATCTTAATAGAAGTATAAGGCTTTATCCTTTATATCTTAAATGATTTAGGTTCCCAAGAACTAGTTTAGGTCCTCTAAAGATCTTATATAGTATTTCTTAGTAAGTTTATTCTAAATCTCATATGCAAGGCCTTCTTTCTCTAATTAAAAAAGTATAATAACATCATCAATATAAAAGAAAAGAATAATACTATCTTTATTCTTAAAAAGGCAGACTTTCTTTAATATTTACTCAAAACCAAGCTCAAGGAAGGTCTTTGTAAACTCCCTTTACCATAATAATAGTAATTGCTTTAAGCTATATAAGGCTTTTTTAAGGCAGAGCTATTTATTAAAATTACCTTTAATTCCTTATAACATCTAAATAAAATAATCATCTCTATTAATACTAGTATTAAGATAGACTATAATTAAATTATATTACTATAATTTATAGCTAAAGGCTATAGCAAGAGCTATTAAGGCTTATATTACTTTTAAGCTAATTATTACTAAATATATCTTATCCTAGCTTATTTACATATCTCCTTAAATAACTAGACATACTTTATAGCATTCTAAATAACTACTGCTATTAAGCTTATAGATAAAGACCTATTAGATGCTTAAAAGCTTATAGTCTTCTTATTTCATAGCTTCTTCCTAATAGATCTTTTCAAATATATCTATCTCAATCAGGGAGTTATATTCTATATATATAGCCTTGATAAAGCCTTCTTAATACATTTCTAGTAACTTTAATATCTTTTACTATAATTATAGCTCTAGAAAGAGTTCATCACAGTGTAATTTAATTTCTAAGATAGATTTTCACTTATCCTAAAGAACTCTGCCCAGTATAAATACAATTATAAAGTAAATAACTCTATTATCCTATTTTAGGGTATATCAAGTTCTTTTTTCTTAAATAATATTAGTTTCTAACACAGTTATTAATATCTTATTTACTCAAGATACCTACTCAATTAGCTCTTAAGCTGCTTCTATTTAAAGTTATTCACTTACTTCTACATTAAAATCACATAAGTCAAGCAAGGGGTTAGATTCTGGCATAAATAAGTATATAGATTCTTATTCTTCAGTCCCTATACCTAGACAGTCAATTACTATAGGTATTAGGTACTCTTCCTTAGTCCTAGTATAGGCAACTACCTCATGCTTATACTTAGCATTTAGTGAGAATAGTATTAATAGTCATAACACCTAGTCATTAAATAATATCATACTAGTAAGCTTGAAATTAAGCTTATCTTAATTAAGCTTATTGCTAAGCTTAATTTAAGAATTAGATAAATTGTTAAGGTTATTTTAACCTTCTTAATTAACTACCCCTTAAGATTTTAAATCTTTATTTTCACTAAAGCGCTATTAATCTATTATTTTAAAGATATTGTTATTAGAATCTTCATAAGTCAGTTCTTGCATCTTAATTATTGAGATACACTAGTCCTCTTCCTCAATCGCCTTACATACACGGATCTTGACCAGTTTTATAGGATCAAAGAAGGCATCCTCATTAAATTTGATATTGCAAGCATGTACAACTAAGCGCTTTTCTAGAATCCAGATCTTAAATATATTAGAGGCATTATAACTAATAAGATACTCTATCTCTACTTATGGTGCCATCTTCTCCAACCATAGGATCTATATTGATAGGATTTTTTAGTAAGCCTTACAGCTAAATATTTTGATATGGCCAAGGTTTAGTATGATGCTCTTCTTAAGCTTTATGATATTCTGAATGACCTTATATAGGATCTTCCAATCCAGCTTTTCTTTTAGCAATCTTTAAAGTAAATAGATTGCATAATTAATAGCTAATAGCTATAAGTTTTCTAATAAGTTTTCTTTAAAAAGGATTATTCTTGCTATAGCCACTATTATCCCTCTAGAATACTTAGAAGCACTATTCTATTAAGGGGAGTATAAAGCTAATTAATATAGCTTAATACCATTCCTCTATATATATATAATAAATATATTATTAAGTAACTACTTACTATTAGTATAAATAGCCTTAATTATAAAGCCCTATTACTTCTTCTTCTTCTCAAACTCAACAACTATGCTTGAAAGTACGCTTTTTAAATAAACATAAATTACCTCATTATTACCTGACTTTAGGCAATAGAAATATATAAAATATTTTATACCATCCTATAATTTAAACATTAGCATAATATTAAAATAAGCAATCTCCTATAGTACAGATCCAACTACTATTAGCCACCTAGAGATTTGCTATTTTGCTATAGATAACTTACAGCTCTCACAAAATAGTTAATCTATTATATCAATCTTAACTCTAGTAATATAATCTTTAAGATATTTAATTATTTTATCACTTAAATAGCCTAGCCTTTTATACTACTAATCAAGTAAAGCCTTAGAATAAGATTCCTTAATTAAAAATCTTACCTTCTTTAATATATATACTATTAAAGGGTTTAGAGAATTATATTTAATAATTAATTAATTATTAATTAATTAAAGTTCAATAATTACTTAATATCCTTATAAGCTTATATATTAAGCAAAAGAATAAAAGCCCTATTAAACTCCCCAGGCCTAAGGCTTTATAACAGAGTTCATTCAAAGTTAACAATAACCATACAA